>PVIY010022494.1:0-14149 GCA_004026745.1 Myrmecophaga tridactyla
GGATTTCAGCTTTGGAGTCAGCATTAGGATAGATACTCTCGCGGTTAGATTTCTCATCCAGTGACTTCATCAAGGGGTCAAATAGAGCAAGCTGGACAAATGGATGTCAGCTCACTTGCCAACACCAAACAATTGGAAGTGGCTGCTGAGTGTTGAGAAAGCTTCTGAGGCTGTGTCCAGGCTCAGCGAGTATAAATGCCAAGATCAACTGGCTATGTCTGCCATGGGTATGTGGGAGAAGAGCTTCATGGGAGAAGAGCTTTGTGGCACAAGCACCCAGCGTCTGCCTTCCTGGAGGACAGGCTGACAACTATTTGGGGTACCAGGTAAAGGTCTGAAGCCTCATATTGGGATTTGGGAAAAACAATTCCTAAAGCTCTTCAGCACAGGCCAGGCACCATATTGCACGCCTTGCAAATTATCATCAAGTGGTGGATTTATTCCCATTCTCATTTCACAGGTCAGGAAACTGAAATGCACCCCAGATGAGGTGGGCGGTCAGTGTCAGAGCCAGGACTCAAACCCAGGTCTGTCTAATGCCAAAGTCTAGGGCTCTGGTTGCAGCATGCTGTGCTGCTGTCACCTTCCCTGTGCCAGAGGAAATAAAGGACACTGAAGAAAACATCAAAGGAGCTAGAGGGAGAGAGTGCAAAGGTGGATGGAGGAGAACAGGTGAGTGCTCGGGAAATGCTGCTGTTGTGTGGCTCGTAGCTGCCTCCTCAGCATTCCCAGGTAGAAGGGGTTAGGAGTTCCGGTCCCTCATCCCTCTCTCCCTCCTCCCAGTCCCCCTCACTCTTCCTACTCTGTCCTGCAGCCGCACCCATTGCCCAGGACAGACCCCGTGGAGGTTCAAGTAAGAATCTCTTCCAAGGCGACCACTGCCTGTACGTCCCTGGGAAATTCCCCCAACCCTGATCCCTTCCCACCTGTGGCCCTCACAACAGAAAAGGTGTTCCAGCGGGGACAGGATTTTGGAAACGCCACGCTGATGTTCATTGTCCTTAGGACTTGGTCATTCCCTAAAGAATGTGCCCCTTGACCAAAGCCCTGGCCCCAGGGCCCTCCCTGTGCATGCCTTCTTGCTGGTCCAGCAGGTCCGAAGAGACCCTCTCCACTGGGGGCCACTCACCTCTGCAGTTCCTCTTGTCCCAAGCCAGGGTGAAGCCCGCTGGGCAGGAGCAGGAGAAGCGGCCAGGGGCATTGTGGCAGGAGTGGGAGCAGGGGCTTGGGCCCCCTGAGCACTCGTCCCTGTCTGAGGTGGGGAAGAGCGGGTGGTCTGTGCTCTAGGCACCCCCCTCCCATCCCAGGCAGCTTGGGCAGAACATTCCTGCCGAGAATGGGGGTAGAGTGAGGCGGGGAGGGTACTCACCCACGCAAAATGCTCCCTGGGTGTCCAGATCAAAGCCTTCTGGGCAGCCGGCTTCATTCTCTTCTGCAAGGCAAAGCAGAAAGGCTCTAAAGCCCACAGAGGCCCCCGCGGACCGAGAGCAGCATGGCCACAGCCCAGGCCCAAGGCTCCCTCCTGCCTGTTTGGCCAGGGCAGCCGCTGTCTGAGCTGGGTGTCCAGACTGTGGGTCAGCTCCTGTCCTGAGCCAGGCCAGGTGCCCAGAGAGTCAGGGAGCCCATTCCTGGCCCAGGCCTGTTCAAGGTGTTGGCTGTGGGACATGCCGGGTCACGTAAATGTGCCCTGGGGGAGCTTGTGGTGGGGCTGGGGTGATGAGTCAGGCAGATGGCTGAAATCATTAAAGAAAAAAGTACAAAGCAGGCGGCCCACATGTGCAAGACTGAGTTTATGAGGATTCAGAGGAGGTGGAGGTAGGTTCCTGGCTGTGAAGGGAGGGCTTGGAGAATGGGTGAATGATCACGTCTGAAGAGGACAGCGAGAACAAAAGCACGAGGAGGTGGGGGCGGAAGGGGGCAATATGTGCTCGGAGACAGGAAGGAGACCTGTATAATTACACAGGTAATTATGACAGCCAGTTCCTGAAGCTCTCACGGGTGCTGGGCTAGGGTTTAGAAACTGCAGCTCTGCTCCTATACCCTGCGAGGTGGGTGTTCCAACGCCCATCAGGCAGATGAGCACACTGAGGCTCGGGGAGAGCTGGGGCTTGCACCCAAGGTCACACAGCAGAGAAGTGGCGCAGCTGCCATTTGGGCCAATGTCTGCCTGACCTTGAAGCTTGTGCTCTTAGCACTGTCCCTTGTTTAACGTAAAAAAAAATGTGGGCACCTCAAATATGGTAACATACCTTCAGCATCCACTGGTTGAAAAACTAAAGCCTGTGTATGTGGGTCTCCAGGCATTCAGGCAGTGGCTCCCGCCCCCTGGGTGGGACCTCTGGTGTAGGCACCCATGGGAGAAGAGGGTGGGGTATGGCCTGAGTCATTCCCTGGGGCTTGGGAAAGCTCCCAGGAGGGCTTGAGCAGGAGTGGCCTAAAAGGTTGTGTTCCTGACACCGGGTGCGTGGATGGATGGGTAGGAGTGGGGGGAGGTGGGAGGTGGGAGGAGCAGGCAGTGAGCCCTCTCAGCCCCTGAGTACACGTGGTCTCTAGTCCCATAGGCAGTACATGCAGGGTGGGGAATGTCATCTTGACTTTCAACCAGGTGTGTTCGGGGCCCCTCGCAGGCTTTTAGCCAGAGGAGAAGAGGGTGGGGACGAAGGATGGGGCCTCACCAGCCTGCAGGGCTGTGGTCAGCTCGAAGTACAGGGCCTCGGCCACGGGATCAAAGGCCGAGCTGACAGCTGAGGCTTGCAGGTGCTGCACGAGCCGGGGCTGGGGGCCCCGGGCTGCATCGTACTGTATGCTGTGGTTGCAGCGCAGGAATGTGGGGAGGCCACGGTGCAGGAAGCCCTGAGTGGAGCCCACAAACAGCCGGCCCGGCCCTGTCTGCACATAGTGCTCCTGGAAGTCCTAGGGGAGGAGAAGGGGGCGAATGCCTAGGATCTTAGCTCTAAAGCAGCCAGGGACCCTCAGCCCCCCTCCTCAAAGCTTTGGGAGGTGCTGGGTAGGAGACCTGGGTGTATGTCTCAGCTCTTTCTCCAACCTGCTGGGTTGCCTTGAGTAAGTCAATTTCCTTCAGTGTCCTTCTCTATGGAAAGGACATTCCATCCCTGGGCTCAGGGCATCTTCCCACTCTGAGGTGGGCCCCATTACAAGCTATTAATCCTCCCCCAAGTTCAAGGCCAGGACATGACCCAGCCCCTGCTCAGGTGTCAGGAAGGAAAGCAAGCCCAGCTGCAGCGGGGGAATTCTCTCTCAGCCCCCTCCCATGCACACCCCCAGGGTTGCCCCCCCCATCAGGGGTATGGAGTAGGCTCAACACCCCCACCTGCATCTGGAGATCAGATTCAGCCAGGCTCTTGGGGATGATGCCCTTGACCGCCATGTCGAGGACCAGGAGGCCGTTGGAATCCAGGCCCCGAGCCACCTGGGTCATCGTGAGCAGCTCTCCTGCAATCCCCACCCAGCCCAGAGTCACCACGGGGCACAGGCCCCACCGGCCCCCCCGGCCCCAGCTGAGTGAAGACACTGCTCACCTGTAGCAAACTCCACATGCGACATCTGCCGGAAGCTGCCACCCGCCAGGGAGTGGCCATTCAGGGCCTCCCCGCTTTCCCCGGCCAGGGCCCAGTAGACGGGGGCAATGGTGACCACGAGCACACGCATCAGAGGCCCTGGGCGGGGCGGGGCAGTGAGGCCAGGTTAGGCCCTGAGCCGGAGGGGCACTCTCCTGCTCAAGATCCCTTCATGGCTCCCCACTGCCCCCAAGAAAGCATCAACCCTTCCCTTTCTGCTCAGTCTCAGTCTTGGGACCCAACACTTGACTATTTAATCTGTGATCTAGAAAATGGCAAATGCAAATATCCATTTTATGGGGTTGTTTTGAAAATTAATATGAAGAAATGTGTATGGATAGCAGATGTTCAATTCAATTTGACAAAGACTGCATCACCACCGAGCCTGGGACTCCAGAAGACCCTCAATCCACGTTTGCTGAACTGAATGGAAAAATGTAAAGTTGCCTGACTTTGTTGATTCTTCTTCCAGAAGAGCCCAGGAGAGGATGGACCATTCCATACCATGAACTTTGAAAAAAGGGCCAAAAGATTGCCCTGGGGGTGAGGAAGGGAAACACTGTGCTCGCTGTGGGGAGGGGGGGTCCGGTACCGTCAAGCTCCTCACCTTAGCTCTTGTCGGTGCTGGGAGGACGGGTGTTAAGGGGAGTTGGCTGTCCCCGGGCGCATAGGTGGGGAGCAGAGCTTTCCAGACCACCTCTCTGTACCTCTGTTTCCACCCAGCAGAGCCCGCCCTACCTGGCTTTGGGTGAGACACTTCTCTGCATTCCTGCTCTGCCAACTGGAATAACCAGTCACGTCTGGGAATCGTCTCGCTTCATTCACCCTCTGCTGCCAGCCGGCCCTGAGTGACCCCCGGTTCAAAGTCCCTGGCCCCACACTGTTCACACAGGTTCACGGCTAAGACCAGCTTCAGAGGACTTGCTTTTAGCAAAGACCCTGCCAGCATGGCCCTCTCCCCTGCTTGTGGCTCCCACGAGGAGCCCCGGGGTCTAAGGTCCAGTAAGTCGAGGTTTGCAATAACGTCCCAGGAAGATGCTGAAATGGTGACCATCTCTCCAGCCCATTCCATTTGTTTAGGACACAATATTTTATGGGTCTCTCTCAAAGTGGACATTTCTTAATTTTAGCTGATTTTATTCTCCACATGCTTCCCCCACCCCCACTCCCCGTTTCTGTACTCTCCATCTCATAATCCCTTAATCATTACTGGTGATCCTTTGCTTTCCTTTGCCTTTAACAGTGGCAAGAAAATCACACAGCGCTCAGTGGCTTCAAAACTCATTACCTGACTTCCTGCATCCACAAAACCCAGATTCTTTCATACTCTCTCTCAATCAGATTTCAAGTCTTGCCATTATGCTTTGTTGGGAAGGTTGCAGGGTGGGGCTGCTTACCCCTCAACCCACTCCATCTTGGACTCAGCTTCCACTAGAGGCTGTGATGCCTGTGCTTTCCCTTGGAAATCAGCCCTGGGCAAACCTGGGAGCACAGAATTCGCCTCCTCCTGGGGTCCAGTGAGGGTAATGGGCCCAGATGCAAGTCACGGTCTGGGCCCCACTTACCCACATTTGCAGGGATGTGGCTGAGGCTACTCCGGATCTTGGCGGTCCCAGAATGCAACTCTTGTTGCAAGGTGGCGTTGAGCAAGGCCACGCCAAATTCCTGGCCATTGATTACCCCAATCATACTGCCCCGGCTCCCCCGGGGTTCCCCTGTGAGGAAGGAAGAGAGTGACGGGAATGCTGATTATCCGCTTGTTCCCTCATCATAAGCAGGTACTGATGTTATTCCCCTTTCACGAAGAAGTAAACTGAGGCTCAGGGAGGTGAAGTAACTCATCCAAGGGCACATGGCCAATGGGCAAGGGACTCAAAGCCAGGGGATCCCAGCTCCGAGAGAAGGGTGCTGTTGGGAGGATCCCTGCACTGGAGTGTGGACGCCAGCTAAATCCGACTCTGCTATCACCTTCTTGAAACCTGGACAAGTCATATCCCCAACTCAGACCTTAGTTTCTTATCTATAAAATTAGAAGGTGGAAACACAGGTACACCGAAACCTGTTGGGTTCTAAAATGCCAAGAGTCCATGAAGGTCCTAGTGGACCTGCTGGAGGAGCCAGTGAGGCCGCCTGATCTTCTTCCATTCCATCAGGGGCCCTGGCTCCAGCTGCCCTACAGCTGGCCTGGCTGGAGTAGACTGAATTTTTAGAGGGCACCAGGCAGTCTGAAAACAGATGTTTTTTCAATGCTAATCAAATGGATGGCACAGGCACAGGGGGTGCTTCCTCTGCTAATAGACCAGCTGTCTCGTTCAGGCTGATGGCATTCCAGGGGGCAAGAGACAGAAGCTAGCCTGCCTCTCCACTCACCAGCTCTTGGGGGAAATTAACAACAAATTGCCCATGATCTGTTGAAAAAATAACATAAAGCATTCAACCACCAGGATCCCAAATGGGTAAATCAAGGGGCTGGTTAAGTTTGAATTCCAGGAAGCAGTACCATTTCCTGCAGCCAAGAGCTGAGGTTTGATGAGATTTGATACCATCTGGGATATCTCACGTCAACATCTGCTGCTCTGGGGTTTATAAGAGGGACAGGAAGAAGAGAGAACCCACCCCTGGCCTTCTAATAAAGAGATTTAATAAAGGGAAGAGAAGGAGTGGGGGGAGGAGGAGGAACTTCCAATAAGAAGGCAGCGACATGACCCGGGGCAGCTTTTGGAAGGTCCAGGAAATTGGAACCCAGGAATGACAAAACACTGTCAACTTTCCCCAGTATGGGGTGGCTTATTAGTCTCTTATCTCCTACCCATGTGAATACTCCCTCCCACAGCCCCTAGGCTGACAGGAAAGAAGGGATGAAACATCAGGGAGGGATGACAAATTTATAGTTAAGAGGTCTCAAAAATTTTGAAACCCTTTAATGCCCCTTGCAGGAATTTATCCTATAGAAATAAGTATTCAGGCCAGCACACAAAGATGGGCATCCTCTGTGTGGTTTGTGGAGGGGAAACAGGAAAAATAAACTATGTGGTTTAGTCCACAAAGTTGACAACAGTTGAGTTAAAAAATGCTCGTGAAATGATGTGATGCCACTAAAGAAGACATGGGCCTAGGTTTGTTGTCATGGAATATTGTCTGAGATCCAGTAAGTAAAATTTTCAGATTATAAAGACAATCTGCAAATTTTATCTCATATGCAAAAACAAAAAAGTGTATTAGAGAAAAATGTACGGAAGGATATACTCCAAATAGTTGTTTAAGCTATTTGTATCATTGGATTATGGGAGATAATTGATAATTACTTTTTTCAACAGATTTCTATATTTTCTGTCCTGTCTACAATTAGCATATTTGAGGAAAAAATAGTTGGTTCCATTAAGGAAATAAGGAGAGCATGTGCAGAGCTCTAGCGTTTGGGTGAGGGTCTTCTTAACAGGAGATGATAAGAATTGAGGTCAGGCTCTAAAATAAAGAGAGGGCCTGCTCAGCCTGAAGCTGCCCAAGTTACAGGATCTGCAGCTGAGGGGCCAAAATCCACCGACTTTTGAGAGCTGTGCTTATTGGTGTCCCACTCCTGCCTACAGGAGATGATGAGAGCAGGGGCCAGAAAGGGTCCCACAGTTGGCTGGCAGTGGGTTTCAAGTGGATTTGCAGGTGGCAGATGTCAAATGCCAATTCCAATTGTTGAGAGGTGCTGCCTGGAGAAGAGTTCTATGGAGAAAATTGTCAACATTGCATGTGGTGATAGATTAGTGATGTCTGCTACGGGCGGGGTGGAAGACAGGAAGTCACAAACACGGAGCATTTACTATTGAGAAATAGACAATTCAGAAATACTCTGTGATTTTCCTTTATGCAGGTCCAAATCATTTTACTGTGGCTTCTCAGGATAGTCCTTTTCTCTATTTTACAGTTTGGTCTGAACCAAGGGAAAAGAGCTGATTGCAGAGTCCTGAGATGGCAGGGGTTAGTAACACCAGCAAACAATGTCCTTTACCAACCACCTACCATGGTCAGGCAGTGTGTGACACTAGCAGTGAGCAGTAATTCGCCCCAGCATCCCCTGAGGTGGGCACCACTGATATCCCTGGTTTACCTGCCTATCTCTCAGAGTTGTAGAATGTCCAAAGAGAAGACATGTCTGTGCCAAGTAAGCTGGAGTAATCAGGGTTCCCTGCCTAAACAAGCAGCATCTCTGAGACTCAGCTTGCCCAACTGTAAATGGGCAGAAGGGACAAGATGGTCTATAAGCCCTCCCAGCTGGTACATTCCGAGTTTGCGACTCTAGGCAAAGAAAAGAATTGGGGAACTGGCAGGGCAGTAGGCCAGGTCCCCTATGAGCAACACACAAAGCTCCATCGAGCAGCATGTTCTGTCTCTGTCCACAAAAGTTGTGGGGAGGGTTGCCCCGTACCTCTCACGGCCAAAAATGCCCGGGCTGTGGCAGAGCCCAAGAGGTTGTGAGCGACGCACTCGTACACGCCAGCGTCCCCAGCCTCCACGCTCTCCAGCCACAGGCTCCCATCTGGCAGGGTCTGGATCCGCCGGCTGACCCGCAACGGCTGCCCTGCCCACAGCCACTCCACTGTGGGCACTGGCTCCCCGGTGGCCTGGCACTGCAGGGCCACGTCCTCCCCAGATCTCACGGTTGCATCCTGGGGCTCCACCTGGAATACTGGGGCACCTGTGGGAGGTCCGGGCAGCTTTTTAGGAATGTTTCGTTATTTTTGTGCATTCAAGTGATGCCTACTCATTTAAGCAGATCAGAAAATGCAGAGAGACAGAAAGGAGAATTACTACCTGCGTGTCATTCTTGCGTATTTCTTTCTAGACATTCTTTTTAACTTCACAATAGATAACTAACTTTCCTTGCCATTAAATATTCATTTTTAGTGCTGACTTGGTATGCCATTGTTTGAATCTACTGTGATTTACATAACCAAGCCCTTATTATTTTTTTATCAAGGTGCAGATTAAATGGGTGGGTTCACTTTACAAAAATTCATTGAGTTGCACACTTATGATGTGTGTTCTTCTCTATACGTGTATCAATCTTCTATGAAAAGTTTATAGAAAAATTCTTCTCTAGACCACACAGGATTTCATAGGATTTCAATTGTGCATTCTGAATGAATATTTGCAAATGCATGCCAACACCCGGGCCCTGCCTCTCTCTCCCCTCCATTCTTATCAGACAGCCTGGGCACTGCTGGACATAGCCTTCAAGCTGTGCCCTGAGTGCCCATGGCACCCACCCCTGCCCTGCTGGGAAGAGCCTGGGGCCAGGGAAAGGGGAGGCCGAGACTTACTCTGCAGCACGAGGATGACCACCTTCTCCACGGCCCCCATCTCATTCTCTGCCAGGCATTGGTACCGTCCCGCATCATCCGTCTGCAGGAGGGCACAGGAGGCAGGAGGGTGGTGCTCAGAAGAGGAGGACGATGGGGAGGGGAGCAGCTCAGCGCAGCTGGGCATGGAAAGGGGCGACAAGACTGAGGTCTGTCTGCCCAGGAAAGAGCTCAGGGCACAAATCAGTCAGGCAGGCAGATACCCGCAATGTACCAGGAGGGCCTCCATAGGCCACTTGACAACAGAGCTTCAAAGAGCATCTAGATGTGTTTCATTCCCTGGAACTTGAAGGTGGTGGTGATTACGGATTTGTTACCACATGCTGGAAAGGGCATGGTTATTGAGCATTTTGAAATATTATTCATCCACTGCATGTTATTGGGGATTCCTTGAAGAAAGTACTCCACAGTTGACTAAATTTGGGAAATACTACATTGACAGCAATGTATGTCTGCACTGCAGGACTTGTCAGGGCTTTTATTGGGCCAGTGTGTTTCATGCTTCTTCCAGAGTAGAAGAACTTCTCTACCTTGGATGACGAGGGAAACTCTGTTTACAGGATATCTATGAACATGTGTATATATTATGGAACTCAGAAAAGATATTGGTTTAGAATTAGTTTTGGGTGGCAGCCTGAGGCCACTGTCCACACCAATAAGATGATATCCTGGTAGCTGCTCCCAAGGGATTGTCAGGTGGCAGCATGGCACACAGTTAAGAGTGGGGATGGGACCAATTTCTAGCTCCACCGTTTACCAACCTGAACCCATTATTAGGATACTACACCATGTCTCTGGAGCCTCAGTTTCCCCATTTCTAAAATGGGGAAATGACCACTAGGCTGGTGAGCACCAAATGAAATGACACTTGTGAAGGGCACAGGGCCTGGCCACAGTAAGTACTCAGGTAACAGTAGCTATCATTGCTGCTGCTGCCATTGTTATCCTACTATTCTTCCAATGCAGAGACAGGCTCTCAAACAGCCTTCTGCATGGCCTCTGGGACCTGGGATTGGGAGGGGGCTGCCTCCGTGTCCAAGAAGTATGACACAGGAGACCTGGGGTGGGGTCCTGCCTCCTTTGCTTACTGGTTGTGGGGCCCTGGGCAAGCTGCTTTGCCTCTCTAAGCCTCAATGTCCTCATCTGTAAAATGGGAGGACTGCCTGCTTACCTGCCCCCCGGGTTTGTCAATAATAGTAATATTTATTGGCCTCTACCCATGGACCAATCAAACTTATATATCTGGTATGGGGCATCTCACTGATTTTCTCATCATAAACCCGAGGTAGAAACAATATTCCCCCATTGAATGGGTGAAATAACTGAGGCACAGAACAGTTAAGTCATTGGCTAGAGGTCATACTAGTTAGTGGTGGGAGGATGCTGTGTGATGGACAGGAGAGTGCTTTGTAGACTGTAGAGTGCAGTGCCAACTTGAAGAAACTTCCGGTACATCAGTCAGGAAGAGCCCAGGGTTGTCCCAGGTGGTCCCACCCCAAGGCCCCAGACCTGACCTTACCTCAGTCCTGCGGATGGTCAGCGAGCCATTCTGCAGCAGTTGCCGAAGGTGGCTGCCCCACAGTGGAAGGCCATCTTTGATCCAGTGGATGTCAGGCAGTGGATCCCCATGAACCACACAGTCCAGCCGGACACTGCTCCCCACGGGCTTCACTAGGTAGGAGAAGGCCTCCCCTTGCAGAACGGGAGCCTCTGTATAGGGTGACATCAAAGGAGGAGTTCGGAAGAAGGTTCCCTTAAGGTTCACCCACCCGTAAACTCATCCCCAAAGGCCTGCTCAGCCCCTGTTCCCAGGGCCCTCCAGAGGCTCTGCCAGCCCAGTATGGGTGTGCATAGTCAATGCACCAAGGATGGCAAACAGCTTCCATGGCTTGGGAGAGACTGGTAGGGGCTGCCAGGAACGCTGGGCCCGGAGGGTGTCAAAGCTGAGGGGGAGTAGTGCTCTGATCGATTAGCAATGCCTGAACAGGCACAAGAGGGAATACAGTGTTCCATGTGTCATATACTCACTTGCTCTCTGATACATACTTTGTAAAACAAGAACTATATGATCGTTAGGACACCTCAACTGCACCCAGCAACGCTAAGAGTTCCATGATCCTCCTTTCACGTGAATCCCAAAACCCTCAAGGATGCCCTGTGCGGGTTTTCATCCTTCCCAGTTCCTGTGGCTGAATCCACCCAAACTTGGAGCTGTCTTCTTGGGCTGTGTCTTACTCTCCACCAAGCCCCATCCACCCTGGAGTTGAGCAAACTCAGCTGAGGTGTCACTAAGGATCACCGTGCTGCTCCTGGGGGAGAAGGGCTCCCAGGAACAATGAGCAGCCTGCAAGCGTGGTGCATTTTTCTGCAAGGGTATGCTGTCCTTCCTGCCCCCCCGCCACCACTGCCCAGCTGGGGGTCATGTCGCAGGCCAATCAGTCAGAGCCCCAATTCTGCCTGCCCTGATGCTTGGGCCCCACCGGGGGGATTCTGATTTAATTTGTCTGGGATGGAACCTGGGTCTCAGTATTTTATAAAGTTCCCTGGGAGATTCTGACGTGTAGTCAAGGCTGAAAAGCAGTAGTTAACAGGTCAGGAGGCTGGTTTCTTAAAAACATAGTAGAGGGGGTTCCACGGAGGACCTAGAGAGGAAGGACACATGGCCTACCCTTCACATGCACGAAGCTGACCGCCTGTACGCGGCCCACTCTGTTCTCGGCCCAGCAGATGTAGGTCCCGCTGTCCTCTCTGGTCACCGCCACCCGCTGCAGTGTGCTGCCGCCATCTTGTTCTGACACCCCCTCTGTGGGGGGAGAAAGAGATGCCCCAAGGGGACTCTGAGCCCGGAGCCAGGGACTTCCTGTCCTAAATGTTTCACTCAGGCCTGGATACCCAGCAGGTGCTTAATAAAGACACAGAAAACAGTTGTCCCTTCCCCCAGGGTGGATGCCTAACCAAGTCAGACCCTTTCATGGGAGGCCCAGGTCACATGAGGGGATGAGGTTTAGGAACCCCAAGTCTTAGGGAACCTAGTACCATATGGCGTTGACAGGAGACACTGCCACAATTTATATACCAATTGATTCTACTAGTGGGTTTAAAAACAGGTTTCCCTTTGTTGTGGGTCAGATGTCACCCCCCCAATGGAAATGAGAACAAATGTTACCACTGATGGGGAACTGACTCTGGGGGAGGCCCAGAGCCGGGCTGGTCACTCTCCCAAGGCCTTCCCCGGAAGCGGTGGGGCTAGTAAAGCCATCCGCACAGGTTCCACAGCACCTGGGCTCCCATTTAGTAGGGACCAGTTTAGGAATTCCTAATGTTGTATTCTAATAAAGAAAAATATTCTACAGTGGAGGGGCTTCAGTGATTCATCAATTCAGGAGACATTTATTGAGCAGCTACTGTGTACCCTGCAGGTGCTGTGTCTTCCTAAACACAGGAAGCCCCACCTTTTCCCCCACCCCGGGGAAAGGGCTTTGCCCTCAGAGGGAAACCGCAGGACTCCCAGCTGTGAGGACTCGGGGGGTGAATTCTTCAAAGGTGGCTTCTTGCCTGCCCTGATTTGCAGCTGGGACAAAGTGGCCACGCATGGGTTTGCCCTCCCCCCACCACCAGGTCAAGTTTGTAGACCTGGAACCCAGAGGGCATACAGATACCCTCTTCCTCTCTACCAGGTCAGGTCTCCCCACCGGCCCCACCCCTCTCCTTGCGCTCCCAGGATCGGGGTCCCCATCCCACTGGCCCCCAGCAGTCCCAGACCTGTGACCAGCCGGTCATTGATGGTCCAGCCAATGCGGGGGGTAGGGCTGCCCCGGGCAGCACAGCGAAGCCACAGCCTCTCCCCTGGGCGCAGGCTGCGGTCCCCGGGCAGGGTGGTGAACACGGGCAGGGCCAGGATGGTGAGGTGCACGCGGCGACGGGCGCGACCCACCGCGTTCTCGGCGGTGCAGGTGTAGGTGCCGGCATCCTGGCTCTGGGGGCGGAGGGAGGGGTCAGCTTGGGAACTGGGCCCTGGCACGGGTTGGAATGCCCCCCGGGGACCTCTCAGAGAAGAATTCAGCCCAGAGAGGTGAAGTGATTCACCCAAAGTCACACAGCTAGGCACGGGCTCAGCTTTACCGTTGCACTTCCCTGCAGCCTTCACACTGCTCTGTGCCTTCGTAGTCCAAGCCCTGACAGCATGAGTGGGGCAGTTACCATTTACTGAGCACCTACTATGTGCCGGGCCTGTGCGCAGAACTTGACCTGCATCAGCTCATTCCATGCCAGCATCACCTCTGAGGTGGGTCTTACTTTAGGTGCCTTTTTGTAGAGGGTCCAGTCAATCCTCAGGGGAGGAGAAGTTACATAGTGCCTTTGAACAGGGCCAGGGCACTCACCACTGTGCCATCGGGCTCCCTGAACCACCTCTAGGTGAGCCTTTCCCCTGAGCAGCCACCCACCCATCTGAGGAACTGCTCATTTTGTAATTAAAGAAACCAATGAGTGCTGATGGGGAGAGGGAGCTAGGGGTCCCACCCACACCTCAACTCAGCTCCGTCCCTGGACCCTGGAAGGCACCCAACATCATCAATGCTGCAAACATGGCTTGAGAACAAGCAGGTGTAGTTTGGGGCCATAAAGATGCCATCCACTCCCCCACCCCCTGAACCTGGGCCCCCTCACCGCCCCTCCCAGGAACCTACCGGGAGGCCCAGGTTCAAGACTTCGTTCTGCCTCCTACTGATGGCATGTCTTAGGAAAACTAGGTACCCTTGAGCCTCGATTTCCTCATTGGTGCATAGGGTGCTAATACCTATTTCCCAAGGTCCCTGGGATTAAAAGACTGCATGGAGCTCAGTGCTCAGCATGAGGAACGGGGGTGCTCAGCAGGTGTCGCTGCTCCTGCAGTCACCACTGCGCCTCACCTGCACCTGGGACTGGGGTCCTCACCTCCGAGTTCTTCACCAGTAGCTCCCCAGAAGCCTGGACGGTGAACTTCCCCTCAGCTCCAGACACAGGCTGCCCATCTTTCTCCCAGGTGATGTCAGGGTTGGGGCTGCCCCTGGCTGTGCAGGGCAAGAGGGCGTGGGAGCCTTCGGGGGTGGACAGGTCAGGGGAGCTGGTCTCGATCATGGGTGGGACTGCGGGGAGAGGAAGGCCCATTCGGGACTGGACTCCAGGCGGGAGGGGAGGGGCAAGCTGCTTTGCCCCAGTGCCTTTGGCATGGACCCTCAG
>PVIY010022494.1:14249-27725 GCA_004026745.1 Myrmecophaga tridactyla
CACTGTGCTTGCATGCACACATATCCACTGTGCTTGCATACACACATACACTGTGCTTGCACGCACACATATCCACTGTGCTTTCATGCACACATATCCACTGTGCCTGCGTGCACACATACACTGTGCTTGCATGCACGCATATCCACTGTGCTTGCATGCACGCATATCCACTGTGCTTGCATGCACACATATATACAAGTGCACCATGACTAAAAGCGTCAGGAGAGAGGCCCCTGAGTCAGGCCACTTGGGCACAAGCCCCTTGGGCAGCCTCGAGGACCAAAAGCAGCTCAGCTGTTGCAAAGCCTATGTATTTTGCTCTTTGGGAGGGGCTAGGCTGATGTGGAGTGAGGGCTGCTGGCTGGTGACCGCCACAGGGTAAAGGAACTATTTGTCAAGGAGGCTCGGGGAGGAGGTGCGGAGCCAGGGGCCTCTGAGTGCACAGCCTAAAGCCAGGGGTGGCGGCGGAGTCCAACCCCGGCCACACATGACCAGCCCGCAAGGAAACCACTCGAGACGCCTCACCAAATCAGGGCACTCGGATCACAGCATGGACTGGTCCATATTGAGTATGCTCAGAATATTTTGCAAATTCGGGGCCAATGATTTCTCCTGTCTTTAGAGGTGATTGGTCAAATTAAGGAAACAGTTCTAATGGTGTGTTTTGAGTCATAAAAGGGACAGGCATATCTATTGTTACCGGACAACTAAAATTGATGAGGGATGGCCAGACTTGGGTCCCAGGATGGCCCAGAGGAAACACACTGGGGATGGGAGTTTGTTGTCAGAAGCCAGACCCTGGGGCAAGATAAAAGAAGTTGTTTATCCCTTAGTTCCTCCTAGACCCGAAAGCAGTGCTGGGGTCCGGGGGTGCTGGGTCATACCCTGCTCAGCCCCAGAGCCAGGCAGCCCTAATCCCGCTCCAGTGAAGAGAGAAGCTCTTGGGGACCACCTCAGCCTCTCCTGCGGGCCCACCTTGCACCACCAGCCGCGTTTTCCCCACGGCACTGCCTGCGCTGTTCTGGGCAATGCAAAAATAATTCCCGGCATCCTTTTCACTGGCATGGAAAATCCGCAGCTGTCCACTGGGTAGGACCTGGGTACTTGCTCCTGGGTGTTGTAGGAGAAAATAAGGGGCTGGTGGCTGGGGCATGGGGACCCAAAGGAGGGCAGGCTTGGGCAGTTCTGTCTGACCAGGCAGCAGAAGTGACAGCTCTGGTCAAAGGGTAAGTGAGCAGGGCTGCCCCTCCCAACCTCCCAACCAGCTACCCTGCTCAGACAGGATCACAGGCTCTGGGGGGTGAAAGCAGAAGGGAAAAGGGCAGGAGGATGAAGATAGGGGGGTGGAGTGGGAGGGGCATGGTGCAGCATGCATCTGGGCAGGGCAGGGGTTTCTGGGAGCTTCTAGACAGGTCTGCAGAGTCTTAGAGCTGAAGGGATGATCCGCAGACCCATCCCATTCATTTCCCTTTCCACACTGGCTGCCAGGGAGACCCACCTGCAGGGATGCTGAGCCCTTCCTTCTGCCAGGTGATGGTGGGCCGGGGGATGCCTGAGGCCTCACAGGGCAGCACCACCTCCTCAAATGCCAGCACCTGAACTATTCTGGGCAGCGGCTTCACCACAGGGGAGGCTGCAAAAGAACAGGGGTGCAGAGGTCCCTGCAGATGCCCTTAACGGGGGGGCTCTGAGCACTAAAGAGAGATGACTCTAAAGGGAACAGGGTTTCTGGAAACCTCAACAAGGAAGACTCAGGTGAGTTGATTCTTTTCTCCCAAGGAATCCCATTGGGGAGTCTGATCAGAGACAAGTGCAGGTATCTGGGACCAGGGACCCTCACCTCCACCCTGAGCCCCCAGCTCTTTCTTCCTCTAGCTCTCCATCCACTCCCCTGCCCTAAGGGCCACAGGCTGTCTGATCCGGGGACCGTTACCTTGCACGGTGAGGATCACGTGCTTGTGGGCCACACCAGCGGAGTTGCGGGCGGTGCAGGTATAGCGGCCAGTGTGGACGGGGAGGGCCTGCCCGATCTCCAGGGTGCCTGTGGGTGGGAATGGGGCAGGGATGGGATGAGGAGGCCTGGAGTACATGTCGTCAGTGACAGTGCTAGCCAGGCTCTTACCCCTACCCTGGTGTCTCTGTTCCAGGCCACTCAACCTGCCTTCCTTGCCCAATTTGTAAAAACACAGGAAATCAGAGGGGTGCGTGAACTTGGGTTCTAGGCCTGTCTTTGCTCCCTGCCTGGAACATGACTGAAGGCAAGTTCCATTTCACATTCTGGGCTTCAGTTTCCCCACATGTCAAATGGGAAATCAGACAAGATGGTCTCTAGACCTTTCTGGCTGTGATGTTCCAGGATCTGCCACCACCCTGCCTGGACTCCCTGGCCCATCCATATTTCCAAAAGTCCCCACCCTGCTATCCTCACCATGCTCTGCTCAAAATTTGCCTCCTCCAGGAAGTCTCCTAGGATCACTGCCACCTCTTGCCCTCCCCTTAGCCTTGGGTGCTCTATGAACAGCATTTTAACCTTCCTGGATTGAAGGATAGCACCACAGCAGTTAAGTGAAGCAGTTTCTAAACTGAGCTCCATGGAACCCTGCGGGCTTGCTGGGGTAGGCTAGGGGAGTGAGGACTTCTGTAACTGGAACCATTGCTTGTTGTTCACATTGGGCTTTCCCATGGCTGCTTGTTGGAAGGAAAGAATCTACTCCTTCAGAGAAGTTTGAAAACCACAGATCTAGCCAGTGGTTCCCAAACTTTAAGGAATACATTTAGTTTGGGAATCCCCATAAAGTTACCAACTTTTTATTTGACCATCAAGGACATTAAAAAAAATTACCATTTACCATCACCCTAGTTTAATAAAAGAAAAGAACTTTCCACACCAAAAAATTACAGAGAACATAATTTCAGAATAGAGAATAATCCTTCAACTGATAAAACTAGGTTAATGAAAAATCTGTAGTTACAATTTTTCTCATTCTGATATGAAACAGCACAAATTTGCCAACTAACATCAAGGAACCACTAGTGGATCTCAAAACTCTGATGCATGGAGGGAGATGCTGAGGCCCAGAGAGGGCAAGGGGGTTTCCCCAGGTCACACAGCAAGTGAATGGCAGGGCCAGGGCAGAACTTTCTATCTTACCATAAGACATGGCTGCAAGTGACTCCTTTCACCTTCTCCCCCAGTTCTCCTAGTCTCCCTGTGGCGACTCTGTGTAGCTCACCCTTACTTACCCGAAGGGGAGACACGATAGCCACTCCCCCGCATCCCCAGCTGGGTGCCCGCCTTGCTCCAGGACACGACTGGAGCCGGCTTGCCAGTGCTGTGGCATGTGAGGACCACGGGCGCCATCTTGGTCACGGTGACGTCTGCCTGGTCATCGGCTATGGTGGGAGGCACTGAAAGGCAAGGGAAGGCCCATGACCCTGCTGAGGAGTCCTGGGGCACACCAGCCACATGGGCTAAGACAGCAGGTGGACCTTTAGCAGCGAAGGGCCAGGGAGGGAGACACAAGGCAAATGTGACTCACATTTGCTCACTCAGCAAACATTTTTGCTACCTGTGAAGGAGAGTCACAAACAGCTTTCTGTGGAGACACTGGCTAGGTCACTTCATAGACAGTGAGTGTGTCACAGCAGAGGGGTTGTTTGTGGGAGCAATCCAGCTTGGAATGGAGGTCAAGGAAGACCAACAAGGAAAGTAGCACTTAACCTGAGATCTAAAGGAAGAGACGGTACCACCTGGGTGAAGGGAAGAGTGTTCCTAGCAGAGGGAACAGCATGTGTGAAGGACCCAAGGTGAGCAGCATGACTGGATCCCAAAGGGAAGGGGCCCAGGTTGGGGGCCTGACCATGTAGGGCCTTATGGGTCAAGGTGAAACTGTGGATTTGATCCTGAAGTCAGTGTCATGGAGGGAGGGAGTTTAACCAGGGTGATGACAAGGTGAGGTTCTGGGTGTAGAGAGTTTTGGATTGGGGAGCAGCCTCTCTTGCAAGTTCCTGGGCTGGAGCTGGGATTATGTCAGTGTGGGTGAGGTGGAGTCCGAGAGGGCCTCCTGGAGGAGGTGGGTTGTGAAATTCAGGCATGCTGAGGAAAGCAGTGCAGTTTCTTGCAAGCAAAGAGAACACGAGAGGGAAGGTGCTGCCCCCGCCCCCCACTCACCGTGAACAGTCACCCAGTAGAGTCTGCGGGCCTCGCCCACCTCATTGCTCACCACACACTTGAACTGGGCTGAATCCTGAGGGCTGGGGTCTGTAAGGAGCAGGGCGTTGGAAGGCAGGAGCCTGGAACAGACAGACAGACAGACAGTTGGCTGCTAAATAACTGTCTGGGCTGACTTGAGATGACTCAGCCTTAGCCTCTCTACCAGGCCATCTGGATATGGGATCTCACAACCACACCCTCACTCCCACCCCTGCATCTGACCCTTCATCCTGATTCTAGAAATTTCTAACCCCAAAGGTCAATAGTGGCTCATTCTGGCTGGGTTTGCAGATAATTTTTATTTTCATCCCTGTGTTTCTCTAAACCTTGTATAATAACTCCATTCAAATCCCTAAGCAGAACAGCTCATGTGTACTGAACACCTTCTTTGTGTGTAAAGCTCCTCGGGATCCAGCTCCTAATACAAGAAATAGTTGGTGAATCAACTCCTGTAATGCACCAATGATCATTTAATGATCATCTAAATTAGAGAAATGGGGAGACAGAGGCTCCAGGTGAAGTCACGGGTCCAGGCTCACCCAGCACCAACTCAGGCCTCCACATACTGTCTTTTAAACAAACAAGGACTTTAAGTGTTGTGAAGGTCACACAGTGTTCTGTTTGGTTGTATGTCCCGAATGCCCCCACCCCAGTGCCTGTTAGCCGCGTCTGCCTGAATGTAAAGGCCCCCCGGCACCAAGGTTGGAGACACAAGTTCTGGTCCTGGCTTTGGTGAGACCTCGCGCATGTCCCTGGCCCAACTTCCAACCGACCCAGCTCCTCCCCGGTGAAACGCGTGCAGCCTTGCCCACCCCCACCCCTTGCGTCTCCTGGAGTTATGGGAAGGACCAGCGGATTACCGGTAGGTGCCTTGCTGCAGGCGGAAGTCCAGCTTCTGCCCGTCCTTCCACCAGGCCACGAGGGGCCGGGGCGAGCCACTGGCTTCACAAGGCAGTGAGACCCGGGTGTGGGCGGTCACGGTCAGGTTGGAGGGGCTGGGGGCGATGGCTGGAGGCTCTGGGGAGAGGGCAGTCATCAGGAGACAGGGCACGGGAGGGGGGAGCCAGGGGCTCTCTGAGGCTGTGCCCAGAGGCAGGTGGCACTGCCACCATCCTCAGCCCATCCTCAGGGAAGCAAGAGGAGAGGGGGCAGGAGAGCTTTCCCAAGGAAAGGCTTCCCACATGTTCCCAAAGCTGGGGCATTTGGGGACCTTCCTCATCTCTGAGGCTGACGTGCCCCAAACCACCTCTCCTTGAACAAGGCCACCAGGGCCCAGATGGCACCAACCCCGCCCGAGGCCAGGCCCCACCATGGCAGCCTCAAAGAAGGCATCCCTCGGAAGGGAATAGAAGAGTAGAGCCTCTAAGGACAGAGATTTTTAATCTGATTCTTTCAAAGTTTCCTTTTTTTTGTGCATGCTTTCTCACACTCTTAATATAATAGTACAGTAGTAAGTATATGTAACTATATGCATTAAAAACAGGCATGCAGTGAGAGATGACTCCCAAGGATGAGCCTGGCCCTGGCACCGTGGGATCAACAATGCCATCTTGATCAAAAGTGGGAAAAGAAGTGGAACAAATAAGGTAGCAGTGGCTGAGAGAGTTCAGATAGAGTTGAGAGGCTACGCTGGAGGTCACTCTTATGCAAGCTTCATTTGACATTGCTCCTACCATAACTTGCCAAACCTCAACCAAAACCATTCTTGCTAATACTAAAGAATGCCTAGGGCATTATGTAAGATTCTACAAAGGTTCCACGCACTAGGGGAACTTTCCAGAAACCTACAACCTCCAGATGAGTCCTTGGACTAGCTAAGTCTTGAAATGTAGAGGGCCCAGCCTCTCCAGAACATCACCTAGTTCCATCCCCCTACCCCATATAACATGAAAAAGTTAGAATGGGCATAGCCCAAATACCCCTAAAGAATGGGAGAAAGATTAAAGGTGATGGTGGAGTTATACAGAGACAGTAGAGTTTAACAAATGAGTGTGATTGCTGAATCATTATAGAGATACTTCTTTTAGTCGCCAGTCAGTATCTTAGAACAACTAGAAGTAAAAACCTTTACTTAAAAAAATTTATTGCTTTTTTGCATATATGTTATTTATCATACACACACACAAATAGGCATGCAAACTTTCAGTATGCATATGCAAAACTTTTTTTTTTGCATGGGCAGGCACTGGGAATCGAACTCGGGTCTCTGGCATGGCAGGTGAGAACTCTGCCGTTGAGCCACCATCACACAGCCCCAAAACTTTTTGGTAATGGACTTAAGATAAAAACTATTTGGAGACTACTGCTCTTTTTATTTATTTATTTTTAACTTGTATGGTCAGTTTATTCGAGCACCATAATTACATGGAATCTTGCATGGGGAATCGGATCTAGTTGGTTTGTACAGGTGAGTGTGGTAACCGATACATCCCAGAGTAATTTGGGCAGAGAATAAAAAAGTATTTGCAAAATACTTTGCAAGTCTGCCTGGGGAACTGGGGAGAAAGGAGGAAATATTAAACTTCCCCATCTGGGAGACCACTGCTCTTGACCGCTGCGGTGGCCCGAGGAACCAGGCAGGACCCAGCCCAAAATGGGGACTGGATGCCAAGGGCAGGGAACTCTCCTCGTCTACCTACCAAAGACCCGGAGGTCACGGCCTTGCCGATCGGAGCCAGCGGAGCTGGACGCCAGGCAGAGGTAGTGGCCAGCGTCCTGGGCCAGGACTGGCTGGATCCGCAGGGAACCCTCAGGCAGCACCTCCAACCTGGGATGGAGGGAGGGGTTGCCATGGAGACTGGCAGGCCCAGCTGGGCACTGCTAGGGGCCGGACCCCTGGTGGTGCTTCCAGCAAGACCCTCCCCTGTCCACGGCTTTCCATCCAAGAGGCCAAGGTCAGGGGATCACAGCCAAGGGGGCAGCTCCCCACACCCCAACTCAGCCTCAGCAGGGGCAAGAAAGGGGCCACTAAGGGCTTTCCATGCCCACACCTGGGCCCGGCCTCTCCCAGAGAGTGAGCAGGGAGAGGCATTTCCACCCTTGAGGAGAATGGCCCTTAGGTGTGAGAACTTCCACTTCCCAAGGGCCATGACCACAGCCAAGCCTGTCCTGTGTAATCCCGTCCCCAGCCACAGCTGATTGGAATGGGGGATTTCAGGCTGGGCCAATGGAATTCTCCACCCTGAGAATCTGAAATTAGGATTCATGGACCACTTGAGGAACTGTAAATGAAGGGACTGTGGGGGACCATCTCTGCCCTGTGCACACAGAGAGGAAACTGTTCTGGGAGAGAGGTATGGAGCCGAAGCACACACAGAAGCAGAGAGCACCTAGGCTCTCGACACCCTTAATGGGTG
The DNA here is from genome assembly GCA_004026745.1 of Myrmecophaga tridactyla. Taxonomy (NCBI): domain Eukaryota; kingdom Metazoa; phylum Chordata; class Mammalia; order Pilosa; family Myrmecophagidae; genus Myrmecophaga; species Myrmecophaga tridactyla. The sequence goes on from PVIY010022494.1 coordinate 21,822, forward strand.
GGCCTGTCTGTCCATGTGCTCTGAGAGGCACCACATTCCCCATACAAATTCTCTTTCCTGCTCCAGCCTGCCCGGGTGGGTTTCTGTTGACAACCTGCAGGGTGGTCACTGAAACCCTTCCCTATTCCCTGCCCCTTCCAGCTCCCACCTGGAGCTCCCAGGATCCAGGGGGACCCCATCCTTCTGCCAGCTGACGCGGGGCTGGGGGACACCGTTGGCCTGGCAGGGCAGCAGGACCGTGTGGTTCACTGAGGCATTCACTGCGGGTGGCCCTGGCTGGATGGTGGGCGCTGCTGCAGGAGGAGCACAGAGGGAGCAGGTGCTGGGAGCCTGCGGCTCTAAGGGGGTGGGGCGGGCAGGCGCGCGCACTCACTGTGGATCGCCACGCGGAAGGCCAAGCTGGTGCTGCCCGCTGCACTGCGGGCCGTGCAGCTGTAGTTGCCGCCGTCAGCTGTGCTCAGGGCCTGCAGCTGGAGGAACCTGCCCTGCTCAGGGAACTGCGTGTGGGCATCTGCCTGTTGAACCGCACAGGGGCAGAGAGACCCTCATCAGTGCTGGGCCACGCCCCAGCCTGCCCCTCCACCATTGATGGACAGTGGGGATCAAAGACCAGGTGAGGCCAAGCAGTGGCCTCCACTCCATTCTGGGCTGTCCTGCAGCCCCTGACTCAGTGCCTGTCCAAGGACCCTCTGAAGACCTGGGCTGCACTGGGAGGGAGGGAGTGCCCTGTCCCTGGAGCTCTGTCTGTCTGAGATGTTGCGGAGTGGACTCATGCTCTGATCAGGGGCTGAAGCCCCCGCCTCAGGACCTGCAGTCCTTCAGTCCACAGCAGCAAATGACCCCATTGGAGGGACGAGCACAGAGAACTTCAGTGGCTGAGACCCAAGGTTACCCAGCCACTAACTGTAGCTGGAAGGTATAATGGGAAGTAGCCTTGGGTGCAAATCTCAGCTTTGCCTCAGTGTCCCATCCACAAAATGGGATGACGATAATAGTGGGGGTGGTGAGGGTGCAGATCAGAGAGCAGGTGGGCAAAGTGGGCCCCTGCATGTGGGATCCAGCTCAGTCAGGCCCTGGGGCTGAGAGGGAGGGAGGGCAGGGCCCCTGGATCCCCAGCCTGGCACCCACCTGCAGCAGGACACCGTCTCGGTGCCACTCGATTTCAGGCCTTGGCTCTGCTTCCACCGAGCACTCCAGGACCAGCTGCCCAGGGGCCAGGCCAACCACAGAGCGGGGACCTAAGGGCCCAACAATGTTTGGGGGGGCTGGGAGGGGACAGAGAGGACATGAGAGATGGACCAGCTCCTGCAGGCCCCACCCCTTCCCACCTCTGCCTCTACCCTGGCAGCCCGTACCTTGAACCCTGACCCAGAAGCTCTTCTCAACTTCGCCGGCAGGGCTCTTGGCCAGGCAGGTGTACAGCCCAGCATCGCCCACCTGAGGACGGAGTGGAGTGAGCACCTACCTCTGGCCCCAGCCTGGCCACCTCCAGATCTCAGTTTTTCCTACATACAGCTGCTGACTCTGCCACTTACTGCCTTCCCCACCAACCCACTCCCCTCTCTGGAGTTTTCCTTCCATCTCAGCCTTGCTTCAAGGCTAGCACAAGGACTGCTTCTTCCAAGAAGTTCCCCTGATTGCACCAGCCTTCCTCTGCCCCAGGAACTCCCCAAAGAAGGAGTTATCTGGTTTCTGTGCCAGCCTTGGCTCTGACCTGGCTGGGAGCTCCTGAGGGCATGGCCTATGGGGTATCTCCAAACCCTCATGTGCTGCAGAGGGCTTGGCACAAAGGAAGAGCTTGGTCAAACCTTGCCAACTGCATACCAGGTCTGGGGAAGCTGCGATCCCGCCTTTCCCCTTCCCCCAGCCTACCCCACAGGGTGCGGGGACCAGCACCTGAACACCCTCGACCCGGAGCACCCTCCCGGCCCTGCTGCTGTTCTCTGGCCTGCTCAGGGCCTGTCCGTCTTTATGCCAGGTGACGTTGGGTGGGGGCGTGCCCCGGGCATCACAGAGGAGCTCCAAGGGGGCACCTGCGGTCAGCGACAGCTCTGCAGGCTGGCCTGAGCCCGCGATGTAGGGCGGATCTGCAAGACAACCCCCCGGGTCAGTGGCCGGGCCGCGCCTGGAGTGCTGGGGGCTGGCCTCATCTCCCTGCTGTCCCCAGGCCCCCGACCAGGAGCTGCCAGCAGACAGAGCTGCAAACAGGTAGTGAGGAGGTACAGGGGAGAGGCTGAAACATCAGAAACCGTGGGCCCATCTTCCTGGAGCAGCATGACGCTTGATGAGGAGTAACAATTACTTGGTGCTTTAAAATGAACAAAGACCAGTATGGCGGGAAGGCACAATTTACACAAATTTTGCCAATATACCGCAACACTGGCAACTTTTGTGCTTGAGGCTTAGGGCTCTGCCCCCATATCTTTGTGGCTCTTTTTCTTGCTTTTGCCATCAAGGTCTGGTGGACCAGACTGAGGGGCAGAGTCAAACATCCTGGAGAATCAAACATCCTGGCCACACACACACACGCACGCGCACACACACACACACACCCTGCAGGCAGGGCAAGGCCCATTCCCTAAGGCCCCCTTGCAGGCAGCAGCTCCCAGCCTCCAGGGCTCGCTTCCTTCACAGCCTTCCCCATCTCACCCACCTTCTCCTCCCTGGCCCAGAGAAGCCGGCGCCAAGCGCACTCGACCCACCCATCACTGTCAGCTGGAAATGCCTCCTTGCTTCCCCAGCCTCGCTCACGGCCACGCACGAGTAGGTCCCCGCGTCGCCTGGCCCCACTCTCTCCAGCCGCAGGCTGGCCTCCCGCTCAAGGCTCTGGGACAAGGGCTTCCCGTCCTTCGTCCATGACACGAGGGGCAGAGGGCTGCCCCGGGCCTCACAGGGAAGGGCCACTGCGGAGCCACGGATCACCGCCACCTCATTCTGGAACTCCACTGGATACAGGACAGGGGGCACTGTGGAGGGCGAAGAGATGGGCAGGAGTCATTTTATTCCACACCAGGCGGCCCTTCCTTCTGGACCTTTGCACAGGTTGTGGACCAGAATGCCCTTCTCCTGGACAATTCCTTCTTATTTTTCAGTGCGTGGCTTAGACCTCACCTCCTCCAGGAAGCCTTCCCTGAACCCTCACCTGGAAATGTAACAGTCTTTTTCTTCGTATGCTGTGTGGCGGGGTCACATTTCATTCTTTTTCCATGTGAGTATCCCCTTGAATTTTTGTTTGGTTTGGTTTTTTCATTTGTTTGTCTGTTTTGGAAGTGCATGGGCTGGGACCCAAACCCAGGTCTCCCACATGGCAGGCAAGAATACTACCACTCAACTACCTTCGCACCCTAATGAAACAGCTTTTTACAGAGGTTTCCCCTCACTGGCCTCCTGGTAGCAGGGCCACCTCTGCTCACTACTGCACCCTGGTGTCTGGCAAGTCCTGGCACATCATAGTGTCCAGATGACCAAGTACATCAAAGACTGAGTCACTATGTTTGCCCTGACTTGACCTCCCCCAGGGGCTAAGACCTCTGCCCAGATAGGTAGAGGGGGCGGCAGTCTTGATTCTTACCTGCCAAGGCCAAAGGACCTTACCCTCACTCCCCACCACACCCCACCCCCGCTCCGTACCGTGCACCTGTAAGGTGAAATTCCTGTCGGCCACACCAGCAGGGCTTGCAGCCACACAGGTGAAGATGCCCGCATCTGCCAACTGCACCTGGGAAATCCTGAACACCATGAGGGAGTGAGAAAGAGAGAGAGAGAGAGGCAGGCTCAGGAAACTCCCTGGTCCTTCTCACCCATAGCCCCATCTCCTTAGGCCCTTTTCCCGGTATCCTGGTGTTCCCAAGATAAAGCCCCAGACTCTCTCTCCCCTCCCCTGCTGCCGTGGCTGACCAGTCTTGCTCCACAGCCAGACTTTCTGCTTTCCAAGTTCTGGAAGCTTCCCCAGCCCCCAGAAGGACAGCCTGCCTACTCCATCCTTCTTTGCTACACGTCCCCACAAGTGTCATCTCCACTCACCGTTTCCACTTTCCACCATCCTGTTTTCTCTTGAACACCCTCCAATCAGGCTTTCGCCCCAACCACTCCTAAAATGCTCTTGTCAGGGTTCCCAGTAACCACTGCATTGCCAAAGCCAGTGGCCAGCTCCTGGGCTCTCCCTCCCTGAAACGCTGGCTGCTGTGGCTTCCAAAACGGCACCTCTCCCGATCTCTACAACCTCCCTGGCTGCTTCTTCTCAGTTCCCTTCCTTGGACCTCCTCACCCACAGCCCCATCCAGACACTGGCGGGGTGGGGTGGGGTGGGGTGTAGACCACACTTGCCCTGGAAGGTTTCAGCCCATCCTGGCTTCCCCCTACTTGATGACAGTCCCCGAACGTCCATCTCCCTGAACTCCAGAGTGGACGATTAACCTGCCTGCATCGTCCCTGGATGTCTGAGAGCCTCTCAAATCAACATGCCCAAAGGGAGCTCCAGGACTTCTCCCCTCAACCTGCTCCCCCATCCCACGGGTCCCAGCTCCGAAAACCAGAGGAACTCCAACTTTCCTGTTACTCAGGAGAAAAATGTTGGAGTATCCTTGACTTTTCTCTTCCTCTCCTATCCTCACGAATCCTGGCAGCTCTACCTGCCCTGGCCCAGGCCACCTGGAGCACACCTGGAGCACACCTGGAGCACACCTGGAGCATACCTGGAGTGTTGCAGCCGCCACCCCCCATCTGCCCTCCCCACTTTTTCTGCCATTGCTCCCACGTTTGGTGCCATACAGCAATCACAGAATCCTTTAAAAACAAGCCAAAACGATGGACTATGGTTAATAGTAAAATTACAAAAATGTTCCTTTATGAATTGCAACAAATGTAGCACACCAGTACAAGTCATTAATAACAGGGTGGTATACGGAAGCTCTGTATTTTATGAACGATTTTTATGTAAACCTACAATTTCTCAAATTAAAAAAAACAAACCTAAGCTAGAATAGTATGACACTCCTCTGCTGAAATCCTCCCACAGTTTTCCTTAATAAAAGTCCAAAAGTCTTTCCAAGGGCTCAGGAGGTCCTCTATCATTTCCCCTCCCCCACTCCCAACCCCACCTCTGGGCCCTTGGACTCGCTGCTCCTTCTGGCTACATGCCCTGCCCCCACGGAACCTGCCTGACCCTCTCTCTCACCATCCGTAGATTTTTGCTCAAATGTCCCCTTGTCTGGGAGCCTATACCTGACCACCCTCAAATAGCATTGTCCACTGCCACCTGCCACACCTTTGCCCTGCTAATCTTCTTCAGAGGAATGCATCCCTCCTGACCTTTCCTTTTTACATCTATTTTCCAGCCCCCTACGGCCACAGGGGGCAGGGACTTCACCCTGCTCACTGTCCTAGTCCCTGTGCCTGGAATTGTGCCTGTAACAATTAGGTTGAGCACATGAAGACTTGCTAAGGCATCTTCTTCCAGGAAGTCTTTCGGGATTTCCTCCACCCCAGGCCAGGCTGAGCTGGGTGCAACCACCTGTCATTACCTAGTTCTGTGTCTGCCTCCCCCGCTACTCTGTGAGAGTGCCTGAGGGCAGAGGCCCCTTTCATCTCTGGAGCCCCAACGAGTTCCCTTTGGAAGTGTGGTCCCCTCACTTACCCCATATCACACACCTCTATAAATTTATGTTATTTTTATTCTAAAAACCACTCAGATGTCTGCCTGCAGAGTGTGTCTGGGGCCTGCTATCTGCTGGCCAGCTGGGGTGGGGAGCCGCTGCCCTACCTGAGGGTGCGCCCAGAGCTGTGGAGGTGAGTGCGCTGGGACAGTGGAAGGGGCAGGCCGTCCTTGAGCCAGCTCACATGGATGGGCGGAGTGCCCCTGATGGGGCAGGCCATGGTCACCAGCTCCCCAGGAGAGCTCACCAG
>PVIY010022494.1:27825-40971 GCA_004026745.1 Myrmecophaga tridactyla
GGCGTGCAGCCTGGCGTCCTCCCCTGCAGGGTTGTGTGCCACGCAGGTGTAGGCACCAGAGTCCGAGGCCCTCAGGCCCTTCAGCACCAGAGAGCTGCCGTCCAGGTAGAACCTGCCGCAGGGAGCGAGAGCGAGGGCAGGTGTGTGAGCTGCTACCGGCCCTGCCGCCTGGAGTGGGGCCCGGGCTCGGCCTTACCGGAGGTGGGGGCCCACGCTCTGGCTCAGCGGGCCACCATCCTTCAGCCAGGCCACGTCTGGCGGCGGCTGCCCGTCGGCCTCGCAGTCCAGTCGCACCTCCTGCCCTTCCAGGACGCTGTGCTCCTGCGCTGTGCCTGCGCTCCGGATCCGGGGGGCCACTGCGGCGGGGACTGCGAGTGAGGCCCGGGCAGGGGCAGGGGCTGGCATGGGGGCAGGGCCCAGGAGGGGGCTCGGGGGGCCAACGTACCCAGCACGGTCACCACGAAGTCCTTGCGGGCCTCGGCCTCGGCATTCTTGGCCACACACGTGTAGGTGCCTTCCTGGGCCGGCTGCAGGCGACTCAGCTGGAGGCGGCCCCCGCGGGAGACCACGCCCTGCGCCACACTGCTCTCTGCGGACAGACAGGCATGCCAGGATTCACCCGCACAGGACCCGGCGGCCGGGGTGCCACCACGTGAAGTCATGTGCCTTCCTGAAAGGGCCTCCATCCCCCATACCCTCAAAGTGGGAAAGACTCCTGGGAAGCCCCGAATCACCCACCCCTTCTTGTGCTCGAAGGGAAACTGAGGCCTACGGGGGGACAGAGCTTTCTTCCCACATCCAGCACAACCTCTGCTGCCTTTGGTTGCTCTATTCCTCCTCACAATCCTATCCTATTTCCTTCCTTTGGGGACATTTCTTCCAAAGGGGACCCCTTTCCTTTAGCGTCCAATGACCTAAAGAATTGCTGTTCTTTCTGTCGACTCTCAGGCCCAGCCACCCCCAGTTTCACCCCGGCCCCTCTATTAAGCCTATTAGTGAAGGTGACCAGCCACCCACTGACCTAGCCTCAGTCATGCTCGGGGCTCCCCTTGGGCCTGGCACAGGCTGCGTCCCACCCTCAGCCCCCTTTATCCTCTCCAGCCCCGCCTTTCTCCTAAAGCCTTCTCTATCTGATCTCCTCTCCTCTAGATCCTCATTTATCCAGCCAGCTTTCCAATACATATTTATGGAGCACCTACTAGGTGTCCAAACTTGAGCTTGGAAATCAAAGATGAATGCCCTAAAAAAGCTCAAAATGAATCAGAAAAAACAGACAGTGAAAGAATCATGTGGGACATGCCCCTGTGAAGTCCCTAATCCAGGGGATCAGGGAGGGCTTCTGGAGGAGGTGAATCTCAGCTGAGAATGGAAAGTGAGTAGGACTTAGCCCAACGAAAATGGAGGTGGTCAGGGGAGCCTAGGATGGGTATTCCAGGCAGGGAACAGCATGTGCAAAGGTCTGGAGGCAAGAGAACAGTGGACACCCAGCAATTCCACACCTAGGTATATGCCCAAGAGAAATGAAAACATACATCCACACAAAAAGTTGTGCACGAATGTTCACAGCAGCATTATTCACAACCACCCCAAAGTGGAAATATGCCAAATGCTAATCCAAATGTCAACTGACAACTGGATAAACAAAATGTGGCATATCCCTACAATGGAATATTTAGTCACGAATGCGAATGAAGTACTGATTCCTGCTACAACATGGATAAACCTGGAGAACATTCTGCTAGGTGAAAGAAGCCAAAAAGAAGCAAAGGTCATATCTTGTCTGATTCCATTTACAGGTCATGTCCAAAATAGGTAAATCTACAGTTAGAGAACTTAGATTTGTGGTTGCCAAGGGCTGGGGGTGTTGAGAGGAAGTGGGGAGTGACCACAGGGTTTCGCTTTAGGGCAATAATAAGTTCTAAGGTTGATTGTGGTGATGGTTGCACAATTGTGGATAGACTAAATACACTTCGGATTGTATACTGTGTGAATTCTATCTCGCATGAGGCTGTTATACAAGAGTATGCCTGGAGCCGGGAGCATTGGGTGCTGGCTGGCACTGGGGCTCGGGTAGGGAGGGCTAGCCTGGTCCCCGGCCACACGGGGCCTCCTGGGCTGTGCTGAGGAGCCCCAACTTTATTCTGAGGGTGCTACGAGACATGAAAGGATTTTCAACAGGCAAATGACCCACTCAGAGCTGCACTGGAAAAGACCTCTTCAGGACCATGAGGAGCGTGGCTTGGAGGACCGACCCTGGGTGGAGAGGACAGGGGTGAGGGGCCCTGGATAGGGGTTGACCAACGGTGGGACCAGGGCAGAGTTGAGTCACTGGAGGAGGAGCAATTTCGGGGGCCAGTGAAGCCAGTGTTTCCCCACGGCCCTCCGTGCCGCCCTGCACAATGTAGATCATGGATTCTGTCCCCTGGTGGGGGGGCTGACTGAGGGCACAGACTTGGGGGGAGCCTCAGGCCACCACAGGATCCGCTCCTGGATGGATGTTTGGATTTCAAGGGCCAATAATGATAAAGAACTAAAAACAAATTAGGGAGGGTGGGACCAACACTGCACCACTAGTCTTTTATTTTGCCAGGTAAGAACACTCAACACCCAACAACTTTTCTTCTGCATAGGCTGCCATTTTATTAAATAAAGGAATATTTAGCGCTGAAGAGATAAGAAGGATGTGAGGTACTCACCAACGGGCATTCTGTCCTTTAGCCAAGAGACCACGGGTGGAGGGACTCCAGTCACATCACAGTTCAGGACCAGGGGGCTCCCAGCCACCTGGCTCACCGTCTCTCTCTTGGGGTTCTCAAACTTTGGAGGCACTGAAGGAAAGAAGCCAGAGTTCTAGAATCCTGGAAATCTTCCCCTGCCCCCACACCATTTCCTTCCCTTCAGGTGGATAGGGGATGCCTGAGAAGCCCTTTCCCACAGTTAGGAGTTCACATTTTTTGCTTTGCCTTTAATGGAGACAACAGCTGGCTGTTAAGAAACAATTACAAAGCAGCACCCAAGAAGCTTCCATTTAGACCAAGGATGCTGAGCACATGGCTCAGGCACCTGCAGTTCTCATCCTATGCCAGGGCAGACATCACTAATAGATCCCTACACTCTCTCTGGCTCAGCACCCCACCCAACCACAACCAGTGGAAGAGCCAGCTGGGCTCAAGAGAAAACGCTTTGCCCACTGAGACCAGCCATCCCCCACCTCCCACCATTTATCAAGGTAGCCATCAGAAGACCTTTAGACAGCAAGCCTCCTATCCGTCCTGTTCCACAATTCATCTGGCTCAGGAGTGGATCCACCCACCACTCTCACCTAGCTGAGAGGCTACGGACTTTGCCATCTGTGGCAAACAGCTGGTCCCCAGTCTCACCCCCGAGCCTGTTCTTCCCTTTGCCCATAGCAGAGTTTTAGCTGAGCTACATGGTTGCTCACGTAGAGGACACTTCCCAGGCTTCCTTGCAGCCTGCTGTGACAGCTGACTACATTCTTGCCAAAAGAATATGAGCACAAGGAATGGATTACAACTTCTGCATCGCTTGATTAAAATAAAAATGCTTGCCCCCCACTGCTGCTCTTTTCTGCTTTCTTGGGGCTGGGACAGGCTGCAACGTGTCCCAGCTTCAACCACACAGACACAGAACACACCCTAGAGGATGGGGGAAGACGGAAAGAACTTGGATCCCTAAGCTACCTCATTTACCTCTGGGCTTTTAGATGAGGAAGGTAAACTCATTTAGTCTACTGCATTTTTGGGATCTCTTTGTATATGACTTAGTCTAAACTCTAAGTGTTACAACATCTGACCCCAAGCAAGTCTGGCTAGGCTTCTATCCCTTGCTTCCCTAGACAGCTCAAACGGGCTCCCCCAGCTTGAATCACACATCTACTCAAATGCCATCCATGTTGGTCCTTGGGCTGAGGGTCTGGGCTCCCTCAAGCCTCTAGATGAAGGTGACATGGCCCCTGGCCTCCTGAGTGTTTGATCTCTGGGGACTCCCTCACCCTGTGTCTAGCACTTTACAGAGACTGCTCGAATGGCAGTCCCACCTGATCGAGCACTTCCTAGGTGACAGCAGGCAAGGACTGTTTTAGCTCCCTTTAACTGATGAGAATATGAGACTCAGAGGGGCAAAGTGACACACCAAGCCCCACAAAGAAGGCAGTAGCAGAAACACTTGGATCCTGATCCTTTAAATTCTAGGTTTCATGCCCGTAACCACTGGGCAATACCACCTCTTTGCAGCTCTTGTCTTTCTCATCCTTGGTAGCCCCTGAGTGCCCCCAACGGTGCCATGACAACACTGGCAAGGCTGGGCTTCTTGCACCAAATGTCGTCTTACCCTGGACGGTGAGGACGAAGGTTCGCATGGCTTCTCCAGCTGCGGTGCTGACTTTGCAGGTGTACAAACCTTTATCTGACACCTGAGACAGAGAGCATAGAGTGGGGGTGTGCATAGGTCCGGGGAGAGGGGTTCCCAGGTCTGCCTGGAAGCATCCAGGCCCTAGAAGCTTGAGAGAGCAGGGACTTCCCAAATATGCTGGTCCTGCCTAGGAAGCCAAAGGGAGATGGGGCCTTCTGGTCTTTCCCAAGGGCCTGGGGGAGCAGAGGGGTGAATCAGAGGTGGGTGCATAGGCTCCAGACCCCTGTCCTCTCCCGGGCATGCACATCAGCCAAGCTTGGAAGGGAAACCCTCTCACTGTGGGGGTGGAATTGGGTCAGGAAAAAGAGGCCTAGAAAGAATTCCCAGAGGACCAAAAATTATTCACCTAAGAAACACTTGGGAGTGTCTAATCCAAACAGGGGAGGGAGGGTTGAACAGACTGCCAGAGAGCTGCAGATTCATAAGGATTTAGAAAGGATCTACTGTACTTAAAATATATATATACAGATGGGGAAACAGAGGCAGGGAGCAGGGAAGGGGCCTGTCCAAGGTCACTGTGAGTCAGTGCAGAGCCAGGACTCGAACTCAGTTCTTCAGAGTCCTGGATTTCCATGTCTCTGGCCCCAGAGGCTGCTAATCAATTTGGTTGGGGTCCCACGGGCCAAGGGGGCAGCAGCCCCCACACTGTGCCACGAAGCTGCCCCCCTGGCCCTGGCTGCTCACCTGGCTGCTCAGGATCTCCAGCCTCTGCGCCCCCAGCAGGGCCTGGGTCCGCTGTGTGAGGACCAGGAGCTGCCCGTCCTTGTACCAGGTCACGGCCGGCTCAGGGAGCGAGTCTGTCTCACAGCTCAGGCTGGCTGTGTCACCGGCCCGGACCAGGACTGTGTCCCGGGGACCGATGGGAGCCTTCCGAAAGGTGGGGGGAACTGAGGGCAGGAGACAAGCAGAGAGAGGTGTGGTGAGAAGCACAAGGGAGCAGCCTTCAGAGGCAGAGGATCCGGCCCCCAGAGGTGAGCACAAACCCTAGACAGTGGGGGGAAGAGAGCCCTGGTTAGCCTTGCCAAAGGCCTGTGGGGTGACCTGGGAAAAACCTCCTGCCCTTTCTGGGCCTCAGGCCCTAGATGAGTGAGATACCCTGGCAGCCCTCCTGGGCTCCCTTCCACAAGAGGCAGGTCCCAACTGGGTTAGAGCCCTCCATGGAGAGCCCCCAAACAGCCCTGTCCTTCTGGCAAACCAGCTCCTTCCATACATGGAAAATACCAATGAAGCTCCCCACTCCCAGCTCCGAGCCCCCAGGACGTGACACTGCCTGGCACACATAAGGTGAACATGCACTGATAAATGAAGCAACCCCAGGGCTAGAAAGCAATTTTCAATGAGGCCCTGGGTCAGCTTTTCCGAAGAGTATTCTGAAGACCATGAGCTCTGCAACAGATTCTGGGCTGAGTTCTAAGATTAATCAGACTTGGGAAAGGCCCCTTCCTAGACCAAACTCTGGGGGTTCATCACACGGCTCCCCTCCTCAACCTCACCATCATCAGAGCTCACCGTGCACCAGGCACTGGGCTAAACATTGCGTATGCCATCATTTAATCTACGTACCAACCATCACCTTACAACGAGAAATCCAAGGCTCAGAGAGGGGAAGTGACTTGCCTAAGGTCACAGAGCAAGTAAGGGTACAGCTGAATTTCAAATCCAAGTGTGTCTGCTCTAGAACCCCACACAAGACCAGGCACCTGGATACCGGCCCTGCAAGAGGGATGGGCCTTCTGCCTCAGCCCCAGCTGGAGCTAGCTGCCCCTCTCCTGGCTGTGCTGCCTAAGGCACGTGGGGCTGAGGGCTGATTGAGGAAGTGGGGACAGGGCAGGTAAGGGATAAACAGGACGTACCCAGCACGCTAAGCTGCACCAGCTTCTGGTCTCGGCCAGCAGCATTGAGGGCTTCACACATGTACGTCCCGGAGTCCGAGGGCTGGGCTCGTGCCAGCTGCAGTGTATGGGTGCCTGCAGGGGAGGGGCACACAGCCCCTTGCAATGTAAACTGGTCCCAACCTCCAGGCCCACTCCCGTAATCCTAACGCTCTCCCAGACTCACAGCCCTGTCCTAGGTTTGGGGAAAGTGACTCTGGTTCTTCACACAGCCTCTGAGCTGGACCCAAAGCCTCAGTTTACCTACCAGGCAGGAGGAAGACCTCTTCGCCCAGGGAGAGGGGCTGGCTGTCCTTATACCACGTGACCTCAGGGCTTGGGTGAGCACGGACGTCACAGGGGAGGGAGACGCTGCTATTGAGGATGGTGGTGACCTGCTCTGAGGCCAGACCTGTGATTCTTGGTGGGACTGTCCCCAGGGCCACCAGGATAAAGAAAGACACATGAGAATGCATACTGGCGGCAAGCGGAGAGCCACAAAGCCAAACACTGAGAGACTTTACTAAGCTCCTGGATGCGTCGCTTTGGCCCATCTTCAAACAACCCTGGGCAAAAGCCTCTATCTATTATAACTATCTTACAGATGAGAACACTGAAGCTCAGAGATCAGAGAGGGAGAGTCACTTCTCCAAAGCCACACAGATAGTCAGTGGCAGAGCCAAAATGAGACTTTGGGTTTGTGCCCAAGACCTTGAGTCCTCAACACTGCCACCCCTCCCTCCCCGAGGCCACAGCTATCACCATATCTGGAGGCAGAGTGCACAGCCACTGACATGCAGTGTGTGTCACAAGAGTGCAGAGGTTTCGGGCACAGGCTCCCCAGCTGTGATCTCTCTGCATCTCATCCCGCAGATGTAAAATTGAGCTAACTTCAAAGCTCTGCTGGAAGGAGTCGGCACAGGGAAAATATTTAGCCTCATGCCGGGTACACAGTAAGCGCTCAGTAATGGCACTGTAAAGTCTCGGAAGAACCACTGTCCGACTGACTCCAAAATTGCTTACAATCGTATCTGGTTGCCCCAGTAGCAATCGGAGGCCACAAATACTCTCTCTCACAGGATATGGCTGGAGGCCGGCATCCCTGAACTCTGACTGCAGGTCCCAGAGTCCAGGATATTAGAAGTACACAACCCCTGGGGCTGGGATGGGATGCCGTGTCCGCACCTCTCTGCCTCCAGCCTGGCCCTGCTAGCCCACAATGCTGGTCAGTGGCACAGCCAGACCAGAGGCACAGCAGGCAGACAGTGCCAGCCCCTTTCTTGGTTGGGGAACTCACAGGGGCTGCCTGCTCGGCCCAGCTCACCTTGGACCCTGAGGGTAAAGAGTTTCTCTGCAGAGCCTGCCTGGTTCTCAGCCACACACATGTAACTAGCAGCGTCAGCCACTTCTGCAGTAGAAACCTGTAGGGTGGTGGTGCAAGGACAGGGTGCTGGGGAGATGCCACAGGCGGGACGGCTCTGGGCAGAGCCAGAGGCTTCTCCAGGCTACTGATGCCTTCCATCCCCACGGAACCACTGTGAGAATCCCATCCCCCATGGCCAGGCATGGCAGGCAGCTGGCAGCTCCTACAGACCAGGAGGAGGCCCCAAAATCTATATGGAGCAGGACTCGGGAGGCACCATTGATGGACATGACACATACACATCTGTGTAGGGCTTTGTGTGACATTGGGGATGGGAGGGTATGTGTGAGGTTGGATGTTGGGTGCATCCCTATAGCAAACTAGAAGTGGATTAAATTAGGCCCATCAAGGGCTGCTCTTGGCTGGGTTGGGTTACAAGGGTCCCATGCAGCTCTGTGCTCTGCACCCTGGGCGGCCAAGGGTGCCAGGTGCAGCCTGGGGCCCTAAGCTCTGTGTCAGGTGGCATTCTCACAGGAGGTCGCCCTGTGCCACATTGGGCCCTTGGTGTAGCATGAATGTGTGTCTCTTTCCAGGTGTCACTTGAACTTCTAGGTGCTATATGCCAGCCCAGTGAACCTCCTCATATATAGTTAAATAACGATTTGATGGGCTGAATTAAATCCCAGGTGCTCCAACATTTCAGACAAGAAGCCTCATTTGGCACAGAAAATTCAGCTTCTTGGTTCCTAGACAAGCGTTACTGAAGTTGCAACAGCTGCTGCTACTGTAGCATGCAGGGGGCTGCCCTGACCTGCAAGACTTGTCCATCGTCCAGGACCTGCAGCCGTGGGCTCGGGGAGAAAGGCAGCCCGTTCTGCAGCCACGAGATGGTGGGCATGGGGTTGCCCAGGGCCGGGCACTGCAGGCTGATGGTGCTGCTGGCATTGACGGTTACCTCTTCCACCAGCTCCTCCGTTTCACCCAGTATCACAGGTGGAGCTGGGAGTGGCAAAGAGGAGGGTGAGGGGCCAGGAGCCCTCAATGGGGAAAGGTCTCTGGGGTGGGGAATAGGGCACAAAGGCTAGGTCATTAGTGGTCCTTGGTGTCAGGCTCTGGTTGGGGGGCCTCGTACCCCACTCACCAAGCCCCCAAACCCCTCGTGTGATTAAGGAATCTGAGACACAGAGAGGGTTGGTGATTTGACCAAGGTCACACAGCTAGGATGCTGCTAACTTGAAATTTGAACCCAGTTCTGCCTGGTTTCAGAGTCCAAGCTCATCACCCCTATATTATCAGCCTTGTCATCAAGACCACAAATGCACTCTACCTCAATTTCCTACCAGGAAAGAGAGGTCTACAGTCCTAAGACCCGGGCCTTACGCTCACCCCCGGGCCCGCGACCACTCACTTAGCACCAGCAGCTCGTAGTGCAGCCAGTCCTCGCCCACCTCGTTGGAGGCCTTGCACGAATACCTCCCGGCATCCTCCACCCTTGCCAGGGGGATCTGAAGGACCCGACCTCCTGCAGGGACCGGGAATAGAGGACTGAGCTCAGGGGCAAGAGGCTCACCCGAGAGCAAGGCAACCACTCTTCCCTCTGGAGGTGACC
Source organism: Myrmecophaga tridactyla (assembly GCA_004026745.1). NCBI lineage: Eukaryota > Metazoa > Chordata > Mammalia > Pilosa > Myrmecophagidae > Myrmecophaga > Myrmecophaga tridactyla. Next base: position 37,100 of record PVIY010022494.1, read on the forward strand.
CAGGACACATCACTCTCCCCCCGCCCCCCGCCTCACCTGTGAAAAGGAAAGCACATGCCCTCCCTGTCCATGTCACAGGTCAAGGTGAGGATCAACTAAGAGCCCAATAACAGCTTCTTATGTGCCAGGCCCTGAGCTAAGCGTTTTCCTGGATTTCTTGGAGACCCCTGGACTCTGTGGGGTTGTGCTGCAATCATTCCCATCTTTCTGATGGGACAACTGAGACTGACTGAGGGTACCCAGCAAGAAAGCAGCAGGCAAGTGCTAGGCTGAGCCCCTGAGGAGGGAGAAGGCATTAGGAAGGGCAGAGAATGGGCAAGTGTCCGGGCAGATGCTATAGTCGAGGCTTTCAGGAGACAAAGGGGTCAGTGCCTGGTCTTGGGGAGGGGGTCTGGGGGAGGGGTCTGGGGGAGGCATCCCTGGGACTCTCTTCAGTCAAGGGCCAAGAAGGTCTGGGCACAGTCAGGAGCTGGAGTCAGTCTGCAGTGGCAGCCCAGGTTACCAGGATTCTGGGTTAGGGAGTCTCTGTCCCGCGTTACGGTGGGCTTGTGACCAGGGTTACAGGCAGGGTCATAAGACAATGGCCAGGACTGGGGAGGCTGTGGCCGAGGTTGGGGGTCAATTATGGGTGGGGTCAAATCAGGGTCAGCATTAGGGTCATCCTATGACCACAATCATTCCGTGCCTAGGATTAGGGAGTTAGTGTCCAGGGTCAGAGGTCAATGGTGGGGTTGAAGATCAACGGCTAGGGCCAGGGGTGAGGGTGGAGGTCAGCGGCCGTGCTCAGGGCTTGCCTGACAGCTGGGATTAATGTACTGTTCAGGGCCGGCGTGTGAGCGAGCTCACTGTGTACCCAGGATTTGGAAAGAGTTCAGGTCAGAGGTCACCGGCCAGGTACAGGGATCAGTCCAGGGGTCGCTACAGGAACTAGCAGCCTGCAGTGAGCCTCGCCTCCCCCTACCTTCTTCGGCACCTGCCAAAGTACAAACCCTGCTCTGACCATGCTCGTCCGTGCAACCGCCCTTATCTCTGCTGTCGGCCCGAAGCTGGCAGGACATAGTGTGAATCCCAAAGGGGAGATCATCCAGTCTCCCCTCATCAGACTTAACACCTCCCAAAGAAGGCTGGGGCAAGCAGGGCAGGGAGGCTGGGCACTGCTGTGGCCCAACCCCTGAAGCCTTTTAATTCAAAAAACATCTATTAAAAAATTATTTCAAAATTAAATTTATTTCAAAATAATCTTAAATTAAAAACATTTTTAAAAATCTACAGCCAGTGAGAACTTCTTCAATGTTTTGGGTCATGAGACTTTTTAAGGATTTTAATAAAGGGAACAACTCTCTCTCCAGAGAGAGATGCCAAGGTTTACCCATCTCTTCAGGCTGTTACAGATTCTGAAGCCCAGGGATGAGTGTGCTCCAGGGTGAGAACCTCTGTTCCAAAAACAAGAGGCAGAAGGGGTCCCAGTTTTTGCCTCTAGATAGACAAAGGACAGCTGATGCCCAGAGAGGTCACATGCCGTGCCTGAGGTTGCACAGCAAGCAGCCCCCAGGAGGAGGAGAGCTCCCAGGATTCGTGGAAAGCAGGTTGAGGGGCCTGCACCAGCATGGGTCCAACCCAGGTCCAGCTTGCAAATGCCCCGACTTCTCCATAAGGACCCAGCCTACCTTGCAGCACAGACACCCCATCTGCGGTTGGCAGCGGCTGATCCTCCCTGTACCAGGTGAGCTCCGGGGGTGGGACAGCATTGGTGTCGCAGTACAGGTAGGCGGGGTTGTTCTCCACGACCTCCCGGTACTCTGTCACCCTGCCCTGGGCCTCCTCCTCCGAGGATGGGACCTCAAAGTCTGCACTGGCATCACCCGCCTTCTGGAACGTGGGGGGCACTGGATGGGAGCCAGAGCGGGGTGACAAAATTGTTAGGAAATAGGGCTGAGTGATGGGGCATGTCTGCTCAGAGACGCCCACCCCAGCCTCCCCTGGCGCAGAAATCCCACCATTTGAGTCATTCCCTTAGGTCGAGGTATTTTAAAAATTCACTCCTTCAACTGGTCTTTATTGAGCAACTACTATGTGCTGGGCTGTAGGAGAAGGTTCCTGTTCTCTGATACTCATATGTAAAGGACTGTGAAAGACTCCTCATCATGCAGAAATAATTTTTAGAGGAGGAAGTCAGAAACCAAACTTTCACCAGAGTTTATCAGAGCACAGAGGCACGAAGTCATTGGCTTTTAGAACGGGAAGGGGCCCCCAGGTCACTTGATTTGACAACCCAAATCTTACAAAGGGTGAAACTAAGACCTAGAGGAGACTGTAACTTCTCAAGTTCATGCAGCCAGTTAATGACAGAGCCAGGGCTAGAAGTGCAGAGGGTCCCCAATTCCCCTCCCAGGGAATGACTCTCTGTCTTTCTTTCTCTCCTTTCTTAAAGGAAGAAATTGTGAAACATACACGAAAGCAGAGAGACTAACATAAATGAGACTAACAAAATTATTTCTGCATGATGAGGTGTCTTTCAGAGTCCTTTACATATGAGTGTCAGAGGACAGGAACCTTCTCCTACAGCCCAGCACACAGTAGTTGCTCAATAAAGACCAGTTGAAGGAGTGAATTTTTAAAATGCCTCGACCTAAGGGAATGACTCAAATGGTGGGATTTCTGCGCCTGGAGTGAGATGCACCAGGCAGCAGTGAGAACAGGGACCCACAGCCTGCAACAGGTGGTCTACCTGCCAGGCCCTTCCAGAAGCACCACACAGGAAAGTCGGGCCTTGAACGCACAGCTGTGCCGCTGGGCTGGGCTGCACTGGCCTCCCTGGCTCCCTTTTGCCTCCCCACCTGCCTGTCTTCCTGCATGGCTTCGCCTTCTCTCCTTGCCTTTCCCCCTTCCTTCCTTCTTTTCTCTGTCTCTGTGTCTGTCTCTCTGTCTTTCCTTCTCTCCTTTCTTAAAGGAAGAAATTGTGAAACATACACAAAAGCAGAGAGACTAACATAAATGAGCCCCCACGTTCCATGACCAGCTCTGACAACTGTCAATTCACGGTCCCTCATCTCCCTCTCACCCTGCATTATTCCGAAGCAAATCTTCACTTCTCCTAATCAAGTGGCAGACGTATGGCAGCAGGTTTAAGAGCATGGTTTTAGGATTAACCGGACCCGGTTCAAATGCAGGCTCTGCCATTTAATTCTGTGATTTGGTGGAAAGGCACCTCATCTCTTGGCGCCCCCTGCCCTCACGGTATCGGGGGTCCGGGTGGTTGAGAGTCAGTGGGAAATGCCTGCACGAGGCACATGGGCACCACTGACACAGCCCGAGCTTGGCAGGTGCCAGCTGCCCTCAGGCTACAAAGGTTCTCATGCAAAATGCAGGTCTCCTCTCGGAGGCCCCGAGGGGAAAGGAATGATCTGTGCTTCAGTTCAGCGAAGCAGGGGAGCTGTCAGGACACCCTCAAGAGGGCTCCTGAAATACACCAACCTTTCAAAGGAGGTCCTTCCGAAGCAATGCCTTAAGTGAAGGGAATGACTCTAATGGTGGAATCCAGAGGTGGCAGGAGATGGAAGCAGGACGTACCCACGAGGCTGCCTGGTGGAGCAGGCCAGGCGAAGGGTGCCGAGAGCCTCACCCCAGCTGGCCACTGGCCCAGCACCCCTCAGTCCACCCTCTAGGGGCTGGTGACCCTCCCCACCCTAGCCACACTGGCCAACATCCCCCGGCCCGGTCAACACACACCCTGGATGAGCACGTGGAAGTCCTGGTCATCCTCGCCAGCCACGTTGGTGGCCACACACAGGTAGCGCCCTGAATCTGACATCTGCGTGGGCTGGATCTGCAGCAGCCGCCCGTCACCCAGGATGCGGAGCCGCTGGTCGGGG
>PVIY010022495.1:0-40765 GCA_004026745.1 Myrmecophaga tridactyla
AAGCTATATCATTATACAATCATCATCAAGAAACATGGCTACTGGAACACAGCTCTACATTTTCAGGCAGTTCCCTCCAGCCTCTCCATTACATCTTGAATAACAAGGTGATATCTACTTAATGCATAAGAATAACCTCCAGGATAACCTCTCGACTCTGTTTGGAATCTCTCAGCCATTGACACTTTGTCTCATTTCATTCTTCCCCCTTTTGGTCGAGAAGCTTTCTCAATCCCTTGATGCTGGGTATCAGCTCATCTAGAGTTTTTCTTAATCCCTTGATGCTGAATCTCAGCTCATTCTGGGATTTCTGTCCCACGCTGCCAGGAAGGTCCACACCCCTGGGAGTCATGTTCCACATAGACAGGGGGAGGGTGGTGAGACTGCTTGCTTTGTTGGCTGGAAAGAAAGGCCACATCTGAGCAACAAAAGAGGTTCTCTTGGGGGTGACTCTTAGGCCTAATTTTAAGTAGGCTTGACCTATCCTTTGTGGGGTTAAGTTTCATATGAACAAATCCCAAGACTGGGGGCTCAGCCTACAGCTTTGGTTGTCCACACTGCTTGTGAGAATATCAAGAATTCAACTTGGGGATGTTGAGTTTTCCCCCGTTCTCACCATTCCCCGAAGGGGACTTTGCAAATACTTTTCCACTCACTGATCAAATCACTCTGGGATTCATCAGGGCATCACCTGGACAAACCATTGGGAAGATTTTTGATGACTAATTGAATCTCTTTACTTGTGATGGGTTTGTTTAGATCTTCTATTTCTTCTCAAGTCAGCATAGGTTGTTTGTGTGTTTCTAGGAATTTGTCCATTTCATCTAAGTTTTCTAGTTTATTGGCACATAATTGTTCATAGTATTCTCTTATGAATATTTTTTTATTTCTTCAGGGTCCACAGTAATGACCCGCCTCTCAGTTCTGATTGTGTTTCTTTTCATCCTCTCTTTTTTTCTTTGTCACCTTAGCTAGGTGTTCATCAATTTTATTGATTTTCTTAAAGAACCAAATTTTGGTTTTATTGATTCTATCTATCGTTTTTTTCTTCTCCAGTCCATTTATTTATGCATTAATCATTGTTACTTTTCTTCTATTTCTTTTTGGGCTAGTTTGTCATTCATTCTCTATGTCCTCCAAGTGAGCATTAAGTCCTTAATTTTTTCTCTTCTTTTTTTAAATATGGACATTTAGGGTCAAAAATTTCCCTCTCAGCACTGCCTTTGCTACATCCCATAAGTTCTGGTATGTTCTATTGTCATTTCCTTCATCTCCAGATATTTACCAATTTCTCTAGCAATTTCTTCTTTGACCCACCATTTGTTTAAGAGTGTGCACTTTTAATCTCCATATATTTGTGAAAGTTCTGGTTCTTTGGTGTTTATTGATTTCCAGCTTCATTCCATTATGGTGAGAGAAAGTGCTTTAAATACTCTCAATCTTTTTAAATTTATAAAGATGTGTATGCCCCAGCATATGATATACTGTGGAGAACATTCCATGAGCACTAGAGAAGAAAATATATCCGGGTGCTTTGGGGTATAACAATCTATATATGTTTGTTAGATCTAATTCACCTTTTGGATTATTTAGGTTCTCTTTTTCCTTGTTGATCTTCTGTCTGGTTGTTCTATCTATAGAGGAAGGTGGTGTATTGAATTCTCCTGCTATTATTGTTAAAACGTCTATCGTTCCCTTCAGCTTTGCCAATGTTTACCTCATGTACTTTGCAACAACTTGATTAGGAGCATAAACATTTATGATTGTTATTGATTCTTGGTGAATTGTCCCTTTTATTAATATACAGTGTCCTTTCTTGTTTTTTATGTTATCTTTATACTTAAAGTCTGTTTTGTCTGATTTTAATATAGGTACTTTTGATTTCTTTTGATTACAACTTGCATAGAACATCTTTTTCTATCCTTTCAGTTTCAATCTATTTGTATCCTTGGGTCTAAGATGAGTTTCTTGTAAGCAGCATATAGATGGATCATATTTCTTAGTCCATTCTCTAATCTGTACCTTTTAATTGGTGAGTTTTGTCCATTAACATTCAAAGTTATTATGGGAAAGGCATTTCTTGAATCTACCATCTTATCCTTTGGTTTTTACTTGTCAGATCTATGTATTCTTTTCCTTCTCTCTCTTTTTATCCTTTAAGGTACCCTTACTGGTACTCTTCAATTCTGTGCCCTCCTCCAAACCTCCCTCTCCTTTTTCATTGAGCTGACGGAACTCTCTTTAGTATTTCCTATAGGGCAGGTCTCTTTTGACAAATTCTTTCAGAATTTATGTGTGAAAATTCTAATCTTTCCCTCACTTTTGAAGGATAACTTGACTGGATAAAAAATTCTTGATCAGAAGTCTTTCTCTTTCAGGATCTTAAATATATCATACCACTGCCTTCTCACCTCTATGGTGGCTACTGAGTAAACTGAACTCAGCCTTATGTGATTTCCGTTGTATATGATCAGTTGCTTAAATTCACTTGTTGCTTTCAGGATTTTCTGCTTTTTGTCAACATTTGACAGACTGATTAGTATGTGTCTTGGGGAAGGCCTATTTGGAATTATTCTATCTGTGGTTCATTGGGATTCTTTTATTTATCTATTTATGTCTTTTATACAAGTTGGGAAGTTTTCCACCATTATCCCCTCAACTAATCTTCTTGGCCCTTACTCTTCTCTTCTCCTTCTGGAACACTGATGATTCTTATATTTGTGTGCTTCATGTTGTCCATCATTTCCCTGAGATCCAATTCCAATCTTTCCATCTTTTTGTCATTTCTTCTTTTGTGCATTAAAATTCAATTCTCCTGCCCTCTAGTTCATGTATTCTTTCTGTCTCTTGAAATCTGTGGTTGCATGTCTCAAATACCTTTTTAGTTTGGTCTACAGTATCTTTCATCTTTGTGAGAGCTGCTATTTTTCTATTTATCCTTTCAAATTCTTCTTCATAGTTTTCTAGTACCTTCTTGATACAAATTCTGTGTCTCCTCTGGTGTTTTAATTTGATCACGTGGCTGGGCCATATCTATCTGCATCTTCATATGATTCCTGATTTTCTGTTGGCTTCAGGTCATTTGATTATCTTGATAAGATTATTTTGAAAGTTGATTTCCCTCAGTCATCTACGTTTTTGTATTTGCATGGGCTTGCATTGAAGTTCTCCTTTTGTGCTTACTTTGTTAGTAATTTCCCACCAAACCAAGGCCAGGACCTCATGCAGGAGATGCAACTCTACTTGAGGATCTGTTTAAAGCTAGACAGAGCGGCAGTTTGCCACACTGCACTTTCTGTAAGTTCCCAGCAGATGGTGTTCTTGGGTCTCTTCTTCCCCTCGGGCCCACTTCTCCCCATGACTGTGGCAGCTGGCTGAGCTGGTTGGAGACCCAGTGCAATTCCAGCCAGGTCCCCTAGTTCTGGTGCATGCTGAAACCTGCTAACCCTGCAGCTGGTGGGTGGGCATTGTGCACCTCAGTGGTGCTTCCACTTGTGGGCCTGATGGGTCTTGTGGCCCCCAGGCACTTGTTTGGAATGAACTTGTGCTGTGGGACTGGGTATTTCAACTGCCTGCACAGGGACACAGGGTGCAGTTTGGCAGCACAGGGCATGCAAATGGAAAGTGAGGGGGCACAGGAGTGTGAGGTACAGTGAAGGGGCACATGGTGGGTCACAGTGTGGGGCATGGGGCACAGGGGTGCAGGTTACAACTCAGTGGCAGGGCAGGGTGTGGGATACAGGGATGTGGGGCACAGTACAGGGACACATGGTGGGTGAAGGTGCTGTGCCGGGGCATGGCATGGGGGCCACAGGTCATGGTGCTGGGCTGCAGGGCAACAGAGGCACAGGGAGCAGCATTGCTTGCTTACTAATCCCTCTCTCCCCATCTGTGCACTTCTGAGGGCTCCTGGCTTTCATATGGAATGGGGAGCAGTAGGCTCTGTGCACTAACTGAATGGTCTCTATGACCAGGGAAAGCAATTTTACTGGCTTCCAGGTTCCCCAAGAGAGCTCTGGACTGAGGAGCTGAGGGTGTTGTTCTCCCAAGCTAGCTGCGGGAGAGGCATTTTCCTGGGTGCAGCCACTTTTGTCCCTGGTGGAGTCACAACTTAGCACACTCACCCTGTTCTCTCTGTACCAATTCCTTCACTTTTTAATCCAAGACCTTCATATATAGTTTAGAAGACCCTCTCAGGTCACTTACACCCTGAAACTGCCTAAATTCCTACTGTTTAAGATATCCTCTGCATGTTCTTTGCTTAAACAGCCTAGAAAACTAAAATAAAAATACAAATTAAAAAGATTTTTAATGAACAAGACTTTATTAGAGTGTCCAAGAATGCACTTGGGTGATGAAGCTATAAAGGAATGTGAGTAATGACTATTACCAAATCAGTATACTGTACATGCAGGGTATATTAATTAGGGTTCTCTAGAGAAACAGGATCAACAGGAAATATTCATAAATATAAAATTTATAAAAGTGTCTCACATAACCATGGGAACATAAGTCCAAAATCTGTAGGGCAGGCTTTGAAGCTGACAATTCCAATGGAGGGTCTGGAAGAACTCCACAGGAGTGGCTCGCCAGCCGAAGCAGAAAGAGAAACTGTCTCTTCTGAATCCTCCTTAAAAGGCTTCCAGTGATTAGATTAAACATTACTCATTAAAGAAGACACTCCCCTTGGCTGATTACAAATGAAATCAGCTGTGAATGTAGCTGATGTGATCATGATTTAATTCTATGAAATGTCCTCATAGCAAAAGACAGGCCAGCACTTGCCCAACCAGACAAACAGATACCACCACCTGGCCAAGTTGACACATGAACCTGACCATGACAAGGGGTTTCTGGGGTTACTGGCAAAGTACTGCTTCTTGAGCTGGATGTTAGTTGTGAAGGTGTGACCTAATAATTCAATTGTCTATATATACATTTGTTTCGTGTGGTTTATATATTTTATTGTATAATAAAAATATGTTTATCTGGGCGGAGCTGTGGTAGGATGAGTCACACAGTACTACAAGTGGACATGGCCAGCTGATCAGAGAGGAGGAGGATGAGGGAAGCTGTGAGCCTCCAAGGGCCACCTGAGGGCCAATACATATGGCTGGGTGATAAATAAATTTTCCCAGAAGTTGGGCTAAAACAGAGTTTTTTAATTGCTGGCAGAAATGGATGGGAAAAAGCTGTTTTTCAAAAAAAATGCATTTGTTTTGTTTTAAGGTGGTACCTTATATAACATAAAATTTGCTATTTTAGCCATTTTAAGTGTCCAATTCAGAAGCAGTAATGACTTTTACAATGATGTGCTACCACCACCACCTTCCATTAATAAAAAATTTTCATCACCCAAAGCAGAAACTCTTTACCCATTAAACAATAAATCCCCATTTCCCCTCCCACAGTCCCTGGCAACATCTTATTTACTTTCTGTGTCTTTGAATTTCTTTATTCTAACTATTTCACATAAGTAGAATGATAATTAATTCCATAATTAACTTTTTATTATTAGAGATATTGTAGGTTTATAGAAAATACACAGTTCTCATATATACCCTTTCAAACATACAGTTTTCCTTATTATTAACACTTGGAATTAGTGTGGTACTTTTGTTGCAATTCATGGAAGAATATTATTATAATTATACTATTAACTATAGCTCATAGTTTACATTAGAGTTCACCAGGTTATACAATCCTGTGGGGGGTATTTTAAATTTTTATTCTAGCAACATATGTACAACCTAACATTTCTTCTTTTAACACCATTCAATTATGTATTGTTCAATTTTAATTGCCATATTCAATTAACAATGGTATTAATTGCATTCATAATGTTGTCCTGACATCACTACTATTTATTACCAAAACTTTTCCATCACTTCAGAAAGAAATTCTATACCAGTTAAGCATTAACTTCCATTCCCTCCCTCAAACGAGGCCCTGGTAACATATATTCTAGTTTGACTCTGTGAATTTGCTTATTCTGATTATTCCATAGCAGTGAGATCATACAATATATGCCCATTTATGTCTAGCTTATATCACTCAACATGATGTCTTCAAGGTTCATCCATGTTATCACATATATCAGAACTTCATTCCTTTTTAAACATGAATAATATTCCATTGTGTGTATACATCACATTTTGTTTATCTGTTCATTGGTTGATGGAAACTTGGGCTGCTTGCATCTTTTGGCAATTGTGAATAATGACACTATGAACATTAGTGTGTAAATATCTTTTCAAGTTCCTGATTTCAATTCTTTTGGATATATACCTAGAAGTGGTACTGTTGGGTCATTGCTAAGGAACCACCAAACTATTTTCCACAGTGGCTACACCATTTTACATTCCCACCAACAATGAATGACTGTTCCTATTTCTCCACATCCTTTCCAACGCTTGTTATTTTCCTTTTTTATTAACTAGTAGCCATTCTAGTGGCATCACATTGTGATTTGGATTTGCATTTCCTTGATGGCTAATGATGTTGAGCATCTTTTCATGTGCTTATTTACCCTTTTGTATATCTTCTTGGAGAAATGTCTATTCAAGTTTTTTGGCCCATCTTTTAATTGGGTTGTCTGTCGTTTTGTTGTTGAGTTATAGAATTTCTTTATATATTCTGGATATTAAAACCTTATCAGATATATGATTTCCAAATGTTTTATCTCATTCTGTAAGATGTCTTTTTACTTTCATGATGAAATTCTTTGATGCACAATGTTGTAATTTTGATGAAATCCCATTTATCTGTTTTTTCTTTTGTTGTTTTTGGTGTAAAGTCTATGAAACCTTTGCCTAACACAATGTCTTGAAGGTGATTCCTATGTTTTCTTCCAGGAGTTTTTACAGCTTTGGTTCTTATATTTAGGTCTCTGATACATTTTCAGATAATTTTTGTATGGTATGAGGTAGGGTCCACATTCATTTTTTTAACATAAGGATATCCAGCTTTCCTGTACTGTTTGTTGAAGAGACTATTCTTTCTCCGTCGAGTGTATTTGGCACCATTATGGAGAATCAATTGACTATAAAGGTGAAGGTCTAATTCTGAACTCTCAGTTTGATTCCATTGGTTTATATGTCTGTCTGTGTATAAGTGCCATGCCACTTTAATTACTATAGCTTTGTAATAAGTTGTTAAATCAGGAAGTGTGAGTTCTCCAACTTGATTCTTTTTCAAGATGGCATGGGCTATTTAGAACCCCTTACTCTTCCGAATAAATTTGATGATTGGCTTTTCTATTTCTGCAAAAAGGGCTATTGGAAATTTTATTGGAATTGTGATGAATTTGTAAATTGCTTTGGGGAGAACTGACATCTTAACAATATTTAGTCTTCTAATCCCTGAACACCAAATGTCCTTATTTAGATCCTCTTTGATTTCTTTTAGCAATGTTTTTGTAGTTTTCCATGTTTGAATCCTTTACATCCTTGGTTAAATTTATTCCTAGATATTTGATACTTTTAGTTACTATTGTAAGTAGAATTTGGTCTTGATTTCTTCTTCAGATTGTTATTACTAGTTTATAGAGGAAATGCCAAACTGTTTTACATAGTGACTGCATCAGTTTACAGAATGCTAAAATTCAAACAACTAATGATTCTCAACTAATGAATGAGAATCAGGAAATCTCATTCATTGCCGGTAGGAATGTAAAAATTGTATAGTCACTTTGGAAGACATTTTGGAAGTTTCTTACAAAGCTAAACATAGTCTTGTCATATGATACAGCAATCACACTTCTGGAGATTTACCCAATTGATTTGAAAGTTATGTCTATACAAAAACCTGCATGTGAATGTTTATAGCATCATTATTCATAATCACTCCAAACTGAAGGTAACCAAAGGGTCCTTCAATAAATGATTGCACTAAAAATCTATGGTACATCCATACAATGGAATACTATTAAGTGATTAGAAAGAAATGTACTTAATAATGGGAGCACATGCTTGAAATGGTGCCCTGGAATGTTATTCTGTGACCCACATTCCTTTCAAATGAAAGTCAAGCAAGCTAAAGATATGGAAAATGGAAGAAGGGATTTATTATTCTGGTCCAAGCTGTTTGTTTCTTTATAGAGAAATAAAATATTTTAACATAAAAAAGGAATGTACTATCAAGCTATGCAAAAGCCTAGATGAATCATAATTCATATTGCTAAGTGAAAGGAGCCAGACTGAAAAGGCTACTGTGACAAAAGAATCTAACTGTATAACAAATGTTTGAAATAATTTCACTGAAGAGGTGGGGGGAAAAGATGCTAAACTAAGAAACCTTGGAAGTGAGTGGAGACTGTAAGGCTAATGGCAAAAGGTACTGTGAACAAGCACTATACTTTAGTTGATAAAGTTGTTTCCTATGAGGGTGGGGGTTAACAATTCTGATATTGCTTTATAAGTATAATAGAATGGAATGATCAAATAAATGGATGGCAGAGGTGAAAGCCATGTTTCTCTCTGAGGCAGCGGGAGCCTACAGATAACAAAGAGAAGAATGATCCATGTGGTAATGAATTAGAGTTGGAAACGCCAGTATGAATTCATATTTATAGGTATGTATATATACATTGGTCTGTATACACCCATTTCTGTGCCAGTTTGAAACTATCAGGTATATATTTTCTTAATCCTGATTCAATATTGTAGTGTAGAACTTTTGATTAGATTGTTTCCATGGAGATGTGACATGCCCAAATGTGGGTATGACCATTTGATTAGATGGAGATGTGACTCCAACCATTTAAGGTGGGTCTTGAGTGGTTTACTGGAGTCCTTTAGAAGGGGAGACATTTTGGAGAAAGCACAGTTGCTTCAGAGGTGACAGAGATGCGGACATTTGGAGATGCTTGGAGTTGCCTAGACACAGATATTTGGAACTGCAGAGCCCAGCATGTGTCTTACCATGAGATGCTAAGCAAGCCAGAAACCAGAGTTGTGTCCCAGAGGAGCTAAGTGAAGACCCAGAGATGCTTAGAGAGAAAACCACTGGCATCAGAAGCTGGAAGCAATGGAACTGGGAACATGCGCCAGAAGACACCAGCCACATACCTTCCCATTGACAGACATTGGCCTTTCTTGAATCAAGGTATCTTTCTCTGGATGCCTTAGTTTGGACATTTTTATGGCCTTAGAACTGTAAAGTTGTAACTTAATACATTCTCTTTTTAAAAGCCATTCCATTTCTGGTATACTGCATTCAAACTAAAACAGTTTCTTCACACCATCAGCTGAGAGGGTCTAAAGGCAATGACATACCAATGTCTAAATCATGGTTTCTAATATCATTTTCCAATAAAAAGGAACCCATCCTTTTAGAAATGACTGATTCTAGGACTGGGGCAGGGAATATATAAGATGAGCCTGGAGCATATTGTAGTATAAAAAGGTTAGAAGTGCTAAGCACACACATACATACACACACATACACAATTATGGGGGTATGTCAAGGGACACAAGAGTCAACCAGAAGAGCTCCCAATGGCCAAAGCTGGAACAATTTGAGTAACAAAATAAATAAAGTAATATTGGATTATAACTCAAACATCCATGAGTCCATGTTGTTGGCATTTGAAAGGGACCCTTACATAAGTGAAAGTTTATCTCAGTCTCAAGGACCTTATAGTATAATAGGAAAATGTGGACTCTAAATATTTCATGGGTTTGCTAAGTGATTGTCTTTTAATGAAAAGATGAAAGTTTTCATTTTACTGACTAATAATTCCCATATGCCTAAGCTCTTCATGTCATAAAAGAGAAACTCAGTTAATGTAGTTTTCTTCATTTGCAAAATAAATTAAATTAACATCTTAGAACATCAGTGCTAGAAGATGCTGCAGATGCCCTGCGCTTGTCCCCTTGCCCTTATCTCATCAGTACACAACCTGACTTCCACTACCTGCACTTCTTTACCTGAGGGCTTCCAGATCCTGCTTTGACGGCCTGTGGGCAGGTGGAAGTCAGAAAATTAATGTGCCTCCACTCCGCCCACGTACCAGTCCTTAAGGAATGACTGATTGAAGGTGGTGTGCAACTATCCAATCTCCCTGCCCCTCCGACAAAATAACTTTGTGGTGTATGTTCACATTATCTCCCAGAGGTCCCCAGTAAGATTAAACTTGTTTCCCACATGGTAACTTAGTTGATAACACACCCTTTTTGTGTGTGCCTTCCCTCCTCTATCTAACTTTTTCATTCTTCTATCAGTGTTTCTTTGTCTCACAAATAAACTACTTACTCAAATCCTTGTTTCACGCTCTGTGTCTAGAAGAACAAAAACTAAAATAGGCTCCAAGTTCATTTAATCTTGGAAAAAGGTAAGATATGCAGAGTGGTGAAGTGACATCCCCTAATTCCCATAACTAATTAACAGTAGAGCTGGGGCAGTGACTCATACAAAGTGCCCAAAAACTGTTGACTGAAGAACAAATGAATGAAGCTGTAGAACCCATGTTTTAGTTTGGCGCTCTAAAAATTTACCTTAAGAATAATTTTAAAATTCATAACACTTGGGACTATAATTTCACAGATAAAACCCATGGATAGAGATAATAACTGTCAGCTATCAAGACTGGAATTTATTGCTTATGAAGGCTGGACCCTTTTAGGGAGTCAGGCACAGTGTGGGAATGGTAAAGTTGGAAGCAGGGTAGGAGTTAAGGTCAGACATGAGGGATCATGGGTAGGTCACTGGGATGAGTGGCCACAAGCAAGAGCCTAGGGAAGAAATTGATTGAGGCATGAACATGTGAGTCACTAAATCTAAGCAAGAGAATTAGTGTGTAAGAGGCAGTGGGGCCACAGTGTTGGCAAAGAAGCAAGGTAGCAGAAAATAGGAAGCATCCAGGATAGCCTGAGATAAAGTACTGTGAGTAGCTGTCTGCTAAGAGCTTCCCTACTGAAGATCCACTATCTTTACTCCTCAGGATGACCTCTGTTATCTTAAAGTAGCAGTGCTCAGAGTGTGCTAAAATTTGCAAAATTACAATTGAGTTTTATATGTTGTGACAAAGTCACCAGTTGCCTACCTACTGTCATTTCCCCCTTCTTCATTACTAATGCAAACCCTATATTTTGGAGGGGGTGGCAATGTACCTAGCTTTAAAACAATATTTTTCCAGTTTTCCCTGAAGATATTGGTAGCCAATAGGGTGAAAGCAAAAGTCATTGTGTGAAGCTTCTGAGACATCTTTGTAAAGGGAACTGACTAATGTGAGTTTTACCCTTGCCCCTTCCTCTTGCCTACTGCCTAGAATATGTATATAATGGCTGGAGGTGCAGCAGCTGTCATGGACTATGACCCAACCGTGATGATGGGAGCCATCCACTAGATAAAGTGGAATGAAAAGAACAAGTCTGGGTCTTAGATATCCATAGATTGGCATACCAGTCCTGGACGCCTACCTCTGAACTTCTTTTACAGAAGATAAACAATAAATTCCTATCATGTTTAAGCCACTGTAATTTGGGTTTCTGTGATATTTTGTGGGAACTGAAATTCTAAATGATAGGTTGACCAAGAATCATAAAGAAGGACAAAACTTGTGGGAAATATTAAACTTTATGGATGAACTATCCTAATGAAAGACACTGTAAATATTAGGTTTTTCAAGGTATTCATTATGCTATTTAAATCTGAAATCATTGTTGAAGAATAGTGAAAAGAGGAACTTTAACTCAACCCCAAATTATATCTTTTAGCAAAGGAAATTTCCATAAGAGTAAACATGTGGGGGGTGCAAGAGTAATTCAGTGGTAGAATTCTCACTGGCCATGCAGGAGACCCAGGTTCGATTCTCAGCCTGTGTATTACCCAAAAAACAAACAGGCAAACAAACAAAAATTTAACAAATGGTGCTGCAATAAAGGGATACTCACATGGAAAAATAATGAAATGTGACCCTGCCATACAGCATACCAAAAAAATGAGAGAGTAAACATGTGGCACTGGGTTATCTGCAAGCAATACCTTTGCTGTGCTGTGGCTTTGGTGTGGGAGCACTCAGATCATTTTGAAGACCTGGGACTTGATATTGGTTTCACTACATATTGTGCCCAGGCTATACACTGGGGAACATTGATCCATAGATGTGCTGCACGCTGGAATTATGTCCTTTGGGAGGATAAAAAGCAATAAAAGAGAGACAAAAAATTAGTAAAATAAAAAGTTATTCCTTCATTTTTTGGTAGAAAGAATGAACAAGATGGAGGGGATAAGGATGGACTCCAGGCTTTTCTGAATGTACCTTGTTAGAAACTTTATAAATGTTTGTACATAATTATAATAACAAAGTCACATCAAAAGGATAAAAAAGTAATCATTGAATAATCAAAGTGAAACAAACAAACCTATATATCAAATTGGTGATTCAACCACACAGAAAAAAAGATTTCAAATAACTTTTAGCATACATTGTTGACTATACATCTCTAATAGATTATATCCTAGGGACAAAAAGAAATAAAAAGGAATCTTAAAACTCTGCAATGATTGTATTATTATGACTCTATTATTGTTATTTTGAAACCATTATGTATAAACCTACACACACATATGTGTATATATATACATACATACATAGATATTACAATAAAGCAAATAAGTAATTATGTTAATGTAGTTAGGAACTAAGATTTTTCAGCCTAAGAGAAAAGAGATACAAATATAAATTCAAAGAAATTATGTAGATGTCATGTAATCCTTTTTATGCAATTTTATTGAGATATAGTCATATACCATATAATCATCTAAAGTGTACAATCAGTGGTTCACAGTGTCATCATATAGTTGTGCATTCATCACAATCAATTTTTGAACATTTTCATTATTCAAAAAAATACATATAAGAATAAAAATAAAATGAAAATGAAAAAGAATGCCCAAAACATCCCATACCCCTTATTCTACTCTATTACTTATTTATTTATTGTCCTTATTTTTTACTCATCTGTCCATACACTGGATAATGATCTTAAGGTCAGGGAGTGTCAGGCATAAGATTTTCATAATCACATCGTTATGCTATAAAAGTTATATAGTTATACAATCATCCTTAAGAATCAAAGCTACTGGAATACAGTTCAAATGTTTCAGATATTTCCTTCTAGCTATTTTAATTCATTAAAAACTAAAAAAGGATATCTATAGACTGCATAAGAATCACTTCCAGAATGACCTCTTTACTCTATTTGAAATCTCTCAGACACTGAAACTTTATTTTGTTTCATTTCTCTTCCCCCTTTTGGTTAAAAAGGCTTTCTCAATACCATGACGCAAGGTCTACATTCATCCCTGAGAGTCATGCCCCACATTGCCAAGGAGATTTACACCCCAGGAAGTCATGTCCCACATAGTGGGAGAGGGCAGTAAGTTTTCCTGCCAAGTTGGCTTTGAGAAAGGCCACTTCTGAGCAACAAAAGAGGTTCTTTGGGGATGACTCCTAGGCATCATTATAAGTAGGCTTAGAGTCTCCTTTGCAGGAATAAGTTTCATTAAGGACAAGGCCCAAGATCGAGAGTTTGACCTATTAAATTAGTAATCTCTAGTGCTTGCAAGAATATCAGAAATTCTCCAGGTAAGGAAGTTTAGTATTCCCACCTTTTTTCTCCAGTCCCTCAAAGGATTTTGCAAATACTTTTTTATTCTCTGCCCAAATTACTCTGAGATATGATGCCATGTAGACTTAATTTTTAATTGTGGCAGCATTATGAACTTGTGACTCATTTTTATCTTTTTAAAAAGTATACACTATCCAGCTCTGTCACTGTAAAGGCAATGATCAACCCAAAAGAAATGGGTACCCCTAGTACATAGACTGTAGTTTCTCAATGCCTTTACGCATTAAAAGGAACCAAGACTCCCTGGAGAAATAGCTGGTTTCAGATTTGGAGCTGGAAATGTACAAGAAAAGTCATTACAGCAGAAAACATGAAGCTATCAAATAATATTAAGGTCATGTCAACTTGAAAGGTAATTAACTTGAAGCAGTTATATTTGTCAAAGATGGGACAATTTGAATATCAAAAAAATAATGATCCTAAGGTCAGAAATAAGGATGCATGCTTTCACCACTTTTACTTCACATTGTACTGGAGGTTTTAGCCAGGACAATTAGTCAAGAGAAAGAAATAAAAGCCTTACAGACAAGAAAGGAAGACATAAAATTCCCAATTTATACATGATCTTGTATATAGGAAATCCTAAAGAATTCCTATATATATATATCAAAAAAAAAGTTAGAGCTAATAAATTCAGCAAGGTTTTAGAATAATGAACAATATATTTTTTAAAATTGTATTTCTGTCCACCACCAATGAATATGAAAACGAAATTTAAAAAATAATTTCATTTATAATAGCGTAAAAAAATTTAGGAATAAATTTAACAAAAGATGCTGAAAACTACGAAACATTGTTGAAAGAAGTTAAAGAAATGAAAAGACATCCTGTGATCATTGATCAGAAGACAGTATCATTAAGATAGCAATACTCTCTCAATTGATCTACAAATTCAATGCAATCTCTACCAAAATCTTGGCAGTTTCTTAGATGTGACATAAAATGTATAAAAAACAAAAGTAAAAAATAGATAAATTGGGCCTCATCAAAATTAAGTTCCCAAAAAGATCTCAGAAATTGTTCTCATGCTGACATCCTACAAAACACAATAACTCTTTAAATAAGGTTTATCAGAATAACCCAATTTGGTTAATCACAAATTTGTGTTTTTCATCATGATAAAAATCTAGTAGATATGTAATACTAGCTTATTTGATCAGTAAACCTGTATAAATTTAGGGAGAACATACCAAAGTAGAATAAAATTATATACTGATATTGTACTTAACATTGACAGCACAGAAGACATAACTGTTTTTATTTAACTAATAATATTAAACTAGTCCTGTTTGCCAAAAGTTTAACTAGATTATGTGCATTTGAATTTTTTAAACATTTGGATTTACTTCTACAAATACTCTTTATATTGAAAGTATTAGAAGTTTGGTTTCCTTAATTTCTGGAACTTTAGGAGTACTAATTTATATATAAGCACTTATTTACCCTTATAAATATCTTTAAGCAATTTGAATAAAGCTTGTTTAAGAATTTTATAGGTTAATTTAGCATTAACATACAATGTTAATGTTACCATCTGGAGGTAGGAAAATATACATCAAACATACTAACAGACACAAATAGAGTCTACAGTTTCAATTAAAAAATTTTCAACCATGAGTCAGACATAAAAACACAGAAACACAGAAATGCAGTGCTCACTGGTGTATATTAAGGAGCTGGCTTTCGCTCCTTGCTCCACTCCTATATTTTTATCAGAATTTTTGTTTTAGGCAGATGAGACAAGTTGAAGTTATTTACTTAAATTGAGGGCTAAAGATTTCCCATTGTAATTTGTGGAGGAGACTTTGAAGATTTTCTTTGCCCTGATGTGTTATCTTACAAAAACTTTGCCCTATTTCTCAGGCCTAGTTGACACTCAGATTCATTGTGGTAGGAGAAATCTTGCAGGTCCCTTTCTGGGTCAGTACAACCAGCTTTCACCATCCAGGATTCAGCATCTTAGGTCTCAACCAACATGTGTACAAGCTGATATAGGTCATGTAGCCCTGAATCGTATACACCCAAAAGAATTCTTAATTCCTCTATGAATAGTTGCTGGTCTTATTAGGGGGAATCTTTAATTATAGCTCTTAACTCCATTTGTTTACAAGCTTAAATCCTGCTCTAGCCAGCAGCCAGTTTCCATAGAAGTCTTAATCTTTAAAGGAGCCTGGAGTAGATCATTTTCCCTCAGGAGATCAAGAGGAACCAGTTAGGACAGTTATGGGGGAAGGGCTGGATACAGAAAGATGGGGAAGCTATATAGGTTTCGTTTGGAGTTTGCTTCCCTTTGTTCAGTTTTTGGTCTTTTCTTTTTTCTTTTCTTTTTCTAATGAATCTTTAAGTGAAGCTATTGTGGAGGCAGATTGTCCTCTAGCAGCCTTCAAGTACCAATCTTGGGTCCTTTTATTTTTTAAAGTACCTCTCAATTGCACAATTTTATTTCTCTAAAGTTTATTCCTGTAAAGTTTCTCAAAATGGCCACTACAAAGACAAATCATTTACCATATCCACCCATGAACAGAAAGTCACAGATCCATAGTGCAAATATGTATAAGAAGGAGAACTTTTAGCAGGAAGAGGAGAGTGAGATTTAGAGTAAGAAGACCCCATTATATTGCAATCACACAAGATGTATTTTGGGCCCCAGCCACTTGATTCAGCCACTCGGATACTGCTCTGACCTTAGCTGTTCTGACCTTAGCGGAATCCCCCAGTGAGTGGAAGTTCCAGATGGGTGTCTTGGAACTGAACACAGGAAAGCATAATAGTAGAAAAAGAGGCTCATTACATAGGCACAAGTGGACTGGCAAACTCCTCATCATGTGACCCAGGTTGGGAGTTGGCTTATCAGGCCTCACGGATTCCCAAATACTGTGTCTCCAAGGGAGACATTCAGAAAATTAGAGAGCTGGAGGGAGAAATGAAGGGGAACCAAATGGAAGGTTTGACAACAGAATCAAAACCACACGCAAACCAAAGGTACCTAAACCAATATACTAAATAAAAGACAATTGAACTTGACTAAAATAGTGGAGTTCAGATATAGAAAGGGTTACTTGAGGGGATGTGGAGTCTCTGTGATTGGACAGCAGCCATAAAAGGGTCTGTCATGGGTGCCTCACCTGACTGATTGCTGGAGCCTGCAGCCCCAGAAGGCACCTTCTGCATTTTGCCAGGCCTCCAAACTTGGCAAAAGATAAGTCAGAATTGAATTTGCATACTGCAGAATTTTATTTAGGACATCAAAATTTTGCTACAGCAACAGAAGCCAGATCACTTGCAAGAATGGGAGTAACTTCAGGCTTCTAGGGATTGCAAATGATTTTTATAGACATAAAAAGGAAATTAGATTGCATCCTATTGATTGGACTGGGGGTTGTCTGTCTTGTAGGGGCAGGTTTAGGGCAGATAGGCTTTATTTTGAATTGGTTCAAATGTAAGGAGCCAGGGGCTTGATCATATGTCTGGGTCAGCTTCTTTGGTGGGGATTTCAAATTTCAAAAAATACTAAGAGGAACCTCAAGAGGGAGCTCAAAGAGAAAGTAGGGCATAAGATTTGGGGCTTTGAGGAGTCCCCAGGGCTTTCTCTGTATAGTTTTATCACTTTGAATTCTAGTACCACTACATGTTTTTTTAATACTTAACCTCTCTGAACCTCAATTTCCTCATTGGTAAAACAGGGATGGCAATACTAGTTCCATCTCCTGAGGTTGTTTAGGAATTAAATAAGATAAGTAATATCAAGTACTTGCTACAGTGCCTGAAATTGGTCTATAAATATTAACAGCCGCTAATCTTAAATGTTTCTGTTATCTGTTATGGATTGACTGGGCTCAGCTGGGACGTTCTTCCACTCCATGTGAAGTCAGCTGGGGCTTACAGTCCTCTGGTGTTTGAATTAGTCTGGAATGGCCAAGATGGCTTACACATAGGCCAGGCACTTGAAGCCAATTCTTGGCTAGAAGCTCATCTAAGGCTGTTGTCCAAAGGACCTATGCATGGCCTCTACACTTGGGCTTCTCACTGCCTGGTAGCTGGATTCTGAGAGGGTGTTCCCCAAGAGCAAATGTTTCAAAAGTGGGGAAATGCAAGTGCCAGTCCTTTTAAAGGCCAGGGTTTGGAACCAGCAGTGTCACTTCCACACATTCTATTACTTAAGGAGTCACAAGGCCTGCCTAGATACAGGGGAGGGAAAGTAGACTTCATCTCTTGATGGGGAGAAGAATAAAGAAGGTGCAGCCATCTTTAATCCACAACATTAAGTATCCTTGTTTCCCAAGTACTTCATCCATAGATAGAGATAGAGATACAGAGGTATCAAAGAAAGACACCATAAAAACACTCAGTATCTCTGGAAGGTGTTTCTCATGGACTGCCTCTGGCTGCTGTTCTTCCTGCTGCTCAGCTGGCTAAAGTGAGGAGAGGAATACTCAGCCAGCAGTCACTAGTCCCCCACCCCCAAGGCTTAACAGTCACTGACGGAAGGAAAAATCAGGGCAGGACTGAGCCTTCAGAATCACCTTAGCATGAGACAGTCATTCTCAAAAATAATTTATGAGACCAAATTAGGTCATCTATTTTTAATTATTGTACTTATTAATTTGACAAATTGGAATTCAATACTGTTCTCACATGCAATAATTCCTGAGGCTTAAGGAACTGTTCATTTTCTTTACCAAGCCGTTGTTTCCCCAGTTCTTTTGTTTTAAGGCAGAACAGCTTTCCACATTTCCTTCTCTTTCCCTTAACCAACAATTGCTGACTGTCACGTTTTCTCTGGCATTATCTAAAACACAGTTCAGAAGAGCTTTTAAAAAAAATGCACATAGTATAAACACAAGAGTCCCTATTTGGGAGCAAGAAGCATTTCCTAGATATAAAAAAATGCATAGTTAGTGGCAACCTTGGACAATATGAGTTTTTACATAAAGATAGAGCTGTGCTTCTAATTGGTGAATTTACAGTAAACAAATAATTAATAAAAACAACCAGTCCCCTCTTATAAACAAGGAAGTAGAAAAGCAGGCCTTGCTGAACACTGTTTATGTTCCACTGAAAGAGAATGTAATCTGCTAATCACAGTCATGCCACAGTATAATTTTTGATTTCTACACAAGACCCTTTGTGATTTCCTATCAAAAAGAAGAGGAAAAAAAAGAAAAAGAAAAGATGGTAACAGTTTTGCTCGCTGAATTTCTTTGTATAGAATTCTTATGTGCTATTAATTTTAACACAGGTTATCAAAAAAAGAAGAAGATAAAAGTCTTTTAAAAAAGTTTAGGTGCTTCTGGGTGGGCCACGGTGGCTCAGCAGGTAAGAATGCTTGCCTGCCATGCCAGAGGACCTGGGTTCGATTCCCGGTGCCTGCCCATGGGGAAAAAAAAAAAAAGTTTAGGTGCTTCTAAGCTTGAAAGCAAACGCTGTAGGGGGCAGATGAGAGATGGAATGTCTATGTATTCCTGGCGCTTTTCTGAAATTCTGAGCACCTACGTCCAGATCATTTACAGAGGCCCCGGCTCATCATGGGGGATGATAAAAGAGAGGTTGAAAGAGAAATGAACTGTCCTTTCTAGACTAAGACCTTTACTGACATACTTGAGAAAATTTCTGACTTGTTTGAGACTTTTCTTGATATTTTGAGATGCTTCCTGATGTATCTGAAATCCATCCTGATGTTCAAGAGACTCTTCCTGTTTGAGGCCCCTCTTAAAATGTTTGAGGATATTCCCAAAGTATTTGAGATTCTACCTGTATCTTTGAGGCCCTTGCTGAAATATAAAAATTTTCCTGATTACCTTCAAATACTCATTTTGGTATGCTTCCAGACATATTTGAGGCCCTTCCTATCTTCTTGAGATACCTCCTCACATGTTTGAGACTGTACCTGACATATTGGAGATGCTTCCTGACTAAGACTCTCCCTAATGACTTTGAGATCCTTCTTAACTTGTTAGCCTTTCTGACTCTATAAAACCCTTCTTTCTGTGTTTGAGACCCTTCCTGAATTGTTTGAAATTCTAATTGACATATTTAAGACTGTTCCTGACTTGTTTGAGACACTTCCTGATGTGTTAGAGACTCTTCCTGACTATTTGAATCTACCTATCTGGTAGAGACACTACCTGTATTCCTGTATGAGAACCTTTCTCGAGTCGTGTAAGAACTTTCCTCAGGTATTTGATACTCTTTCTTTTTTGAGAGCATTCCTGATGTATTTAAGACTTTTACTGACATGATGGGGACCCTCCATTATTTGTTCGAGTGGATTCCTAATGTATTTGAGACCCTTCTTCTCTGTATGCCACATTTTCTGAGATGTCTAAGATCCTTCCTGATATATTTTAGAGACACCCTTCATGAAATGTTTGAGACCCTTACTAACTTACATGAGAATCCTCATGATCTATTTGACAAGTTTCTTGACCTATTCAAGACTATTCCTGGCATATTTCAGACCCTTCCTGTCTTGTTTGAGACTATTCCTGATGTATATGAAACCTTTTCTGACTTACTTGAGACCCTTCTTCCCAACTTGTTTGAGACCCTTTCTTATATGTTTGAGACTTTCTCAGGTGTATCTAAGATACTTCCTCTCTGTTTGAGACTCTTAATGACTTATTTAAACTCTTCCTCATACTGTGAAATTCTTCCTGACTTGTTTGCGATACTCTCTGACAGCTTGAAACTCTTCCTGATGATTTTAAGGTCCTTCCTTGACTTATGTGACACCATTCCTAAGATTTTTTAGTCTCCTCATGATATATTAGATTCTTCTGTCTGACATCCTTTATGACTTATTATAACTCTGTCTAATGAATGTGAGATCCTCCCTGACATCTTTTAGACTTTTCTTGATTTATTTGCAACCTTTCGTGGTTGAGACCATTTCCAACATGCTTGAGATTCTGACGTGTTAATAGACACAACTCGATGGGTTTGAGAACCTTCGTGACTATTTGAGACTTCTCTTCAAATGTTAGACCCTTCCAGACTTGTGTGGAACTGTTCCTGATATGTTTCCAATTTCTCCTGATTTGTCTGAGATCCTTCCTTATGTATCTGAGCCTCTTCTTTTTTTAAAACATGGGCAAGCACTGGGAATTGAACCCGGGTCTCCGGCATGGCAAGTGAGAACTCTGCCACTGAGCCACTGTGGCCTGCTCTATAGGTTTTGTTTTTTGTTTTTGTTTTTGTTTTCTAAGCCACTTCTTAATGTATTTGAAGCTCTTCCTGACTATTTGAGCCACTTCCTCTCATGCTTGAGATACTTTATGAGTTATTTGAGACCCTACTGATGTGTTTGAACAATTCCTGCATGGCTGTGGTCTTTTCTGACATACATGAGACACTTCCAGGCTTATTTGAGATTCTTCCTAGCATATTGAGAAATTTCTTAATGCATTTGAAACCCTTCCTGATATATTTAAGAATCATCCTGACTTGTTTGAAACCCTACCTGATACATTCTAGACTCTTTCAGTCTATTTGACAGAGGCCCTTCCAGGTGCATTTTAAACTCTGCCTGAAGAATTTGAGACCCATCCTGACATGTTTCAGACCCTTCCTTACTTGTTTGGAACTCTCCCTGATTGTTTGAGATTATTCCTGATATATTTGATAACTCTTCTGATGTGTTGGAAACTCTTCCTGAGTTGTTTGAGTCCATTCTGACATATTTGAGATTCTTCCTGAGGTATCTGAGACTCTTCATGGCTCTGAGACCCTTACTAATGTATTTTAAATTCTTCCTGACTACATTCAGATATTTACTGACTTTTAAGGGGACACTTACATATTTGAGACTCTTCCTGACATTTTTGAGACCCTTCATGACTGTTTGAGACACTTTCTGATTACTTTGGAACTGCTCTTCACTTATTTCATAGCCTTTTTGACACTTTGAAATCCTTTCAGATGTATTTGAAACCCTTTCTAACTAGTTGAGAACCTTTCTGAAGTATTTGAGAACTCTGACATATTCAAGACTATTTCTGACTTGTTTGAGACTGTTCCTTACCTATTTGAAACTGTTCCTCAATTTTGAGGCTCTTTCTGATATATTTTAAATTCTTTCTGACTATTCGAGACCATCCTGATATGTTTGAGACTATTTCTGATACATTTAAGACTCTCACTAACAAATTTGAAATTCTCCCTGAGTATATGACCCCCTTCCTGGTATCTATGAGAACCTTCCTTAGTTGTTTGAAATGTTTACTGGTGTATTTGAGCCATTCCTGAATAGTTGAGACCTTTTCCAATGTTCTTGAATCACTTCATGCCTTATTTGAAACTCATCCTGAATATTGAGAGACTTCTTGATATATTTAAAACAGGTCCTGATATACTTTAGACTTGTCCTGACTTGTTTGGGACCGTTCCTAACGTATCTGAGACTCTTCTTGCCTGTTTGAGAACTCTTCCAGATGTATTTTAAACTCTGCCTAACAAATGTAGACCCCTCCTGAGAGGCTTGAGAACCTGACTAGTTTGAGACTCTTCCTGATTTTTTTTTTTTTTTACATTCTTCCTGATGTAGTTGGAATCCTTCAGATTCTTGCAACTCTTCCTGACTTCTTAAAACCCTTCCTGCCATGTTCAAGACCATTCCTAACAGATCTTCTGCTCTTCCTGACATATTTGAGAAACTTCCTGACCTATTTGAGACATTTCCTGACTGTTTGTAACTGATCTTGACATATTTGAGACTCTTTCTTTCTCTTTGAAACCATTCTGAGGAATTTGAGAACCTCCCTTACCTATTTAAGACTCTTACTAAATTGTTCGAGACACTTCTTGATATGTATGAAACCTTTTAAGACTGTATTAAGTCCCTTCTCAGCTTCTGAGACCCTTACATACATGTTGGAAATGAAATTATTTATTTGAGACACTTCCATCTGTTTGGAACATCTTACTGAATTATATATCACTTGTCCTTACAACTTGAGTACTTTCTGCATTATTTGAGATGCTTTCTGATGTTTTAGAGACTCTTCCTCTATGTTCTAGACAATTCCTGAGAACTTTGAGACATTTTTCAGGCCCTTTCTGATGTAGTTGAGATCTTTCCAGACATATTTAAATCTCTACTTGACATGTTTGAGACTCTTCATGCTATGTTAAAGGCTTTTTCTGATTCACCTGAGTTGATTACCAATTTGCTTGAGTTCTTTATTGAAATCTTTGAGGACATTGAAAATGAATTTGAGACACTTTCTTTCTGTTTGAGACTCATTCTAGCAAAATGAAAGCTCTTTCTAATTACTTTGAGATCCTTCCAATATACTTTGAGAAGATTGTTGATGTATTTCAGATCCTTCCTCTCACTTGGAGACACTTTCGATCAAGTTTTAGATTCATCCCAATATGTTAGAAACTCTTCCTAACCGAGATTCTTTGCTGACATGTTTGAAAGTATTCCAAATTTGCTGGAAACACTTCCTGACCGAGACTCTTTCTGATATAATGTTGAGGCCATTTATGATGTGTTTGAAAATCTCTCTGACTTGTAGGAAACTCTGCTTGATAGGTTGAGACCCTTCTTAATATATCTAAGGCTGTTCCTGAAGTGTTAGAAACTTCCTGTGCATATGAGAAATGTCATGACTTCTTAGAGATTCTTCATGATATGTTTGAGACATTCCTTACTTGGTTGAAATTCTTGCTGACCTGTTTAAGACTCCGTCTGATGTATTTGTAACTTTTCAATAACTACTTGAGACTGTACCTCTTCCTTTGAGACACTTCCTGACCTATCTGAAAAATGCCTGACTATTTTGAAATTGTTCCTGAAGTGTTTGAGATGGTTCTTTTTTAAAAAATTTATTTATTAATTAAAAAATTAAGAAACCAAATAAAACATCAATGTATATAATCAGTAATTTACAATATCATCACTTAGTTGCATATTCATCATTTCTTAGAACATTTGTATTAATTCAGAAAAAGAAATAAAACGAACACAGGAAAGAAAAAAAAAAAAAGATTATACCTACCATACCCTTTACCCCTCACTTTCATTGATCACTAGCATTTCAAACTAAATTTATTTTAGCATTTGTTCCCCCTATTATTTACTTTTATTCCATATGTTCTACTCCTTTGTTGACAAGGTAGATAAAAGGAGCATCAGATACAAGGTTTTCAAAATCACACAGTCACATTGTGACAGCTATATCATTATTCAATCATCCTCAAGAAATATGGCTACTGGAACACAGCTCTACATTTTCAGGCAGTTCCCTCCAGCCTCTCCATTACATCTTGTTGAGATGGTTCTTGATGTACTTGAGACATATCCTCTGTGTTTGTAACTCTTTCTGACCTGATACTCTTCCTGATGTATTTGAGAAACTTCCAGACACATTTGAGAGGATTCCTGATATTGTTGAAACTTTTCCTCTCTGTTTATGACACTTACTGACATGTTCCATACTCTTCCTGATATATAGTCTATACTTCTCGACATATTTAAGGTTCTTCTGGATGTATTTGAGATCCTTCCTGACTGTTTGATAGTTTCTTGATTATATTTGAGACTCTCTGTTTGAGATCCTCACTTGATATATTTAAAATTTTTCCTTAATACGTTGAGAAGCTTCCTGACTTGTTTGAGATGCTTCCTCATGTATTCCAAATTTTTCCTCTCTGCTCTAGACACTTCCTGAAAGTTTAAGACCCTTTCTGAGATGTAGAAGACTCCTCCTGACATACTTGAGACCCTTCCTGCTGTATTTGAGAACCTTCTTAATATATTTACAACTCTTCCTTACATGTTGGAGAGCCTTCCTGATTTATTTGGAACTCTGCATGACATTTTAGAGACTTTTTCTGACTTGCTTGAGATGGTTTCTACTTGTTTTAGAATAGACTCTTTGAGATCATTTTGGACATTTTTGAGAATATTTCTTTCTTTGAGTCTTACTGAAAAATTTTAAACTCTTCCTGACAACTTTAAGATCCTTCCATTTTGGCTTAGAGGATTGTTGATGTATTTTGGATCCTTTCTTTCTCTTGACCACACTTCTTCTCATGTTTGAGACACATCCTGACATGTTTGAGACAATTTATGGCATATTTATACCCTTTATTATGTATTTGAAACTATTCCTGTCTAAGAACCTTAGAGACCTTTTTTTAACTCTGCTTGAAGAATTTGAGATCCTTCCTGTCCAGTTTAGGACTCTGCTGGATTTTTCAAGACTCTTCCTTGTGTACTTTAAATCCTTTCAGATTCCCTTGTAACTTTTTTTGATTTCTGTTTGAGACGGTCTTGACATGTTTGCTACTCTTCGTTATGTATTGAGAATATTTCTGATGTATTTGACAGTTCCTGTTTGAAACTGTTCATGACATATGTATGATTCTTCTTGTCTCTGAAACCATTCCTGAGGAATTTGAGAACCTCCCTTATCCATATGACTCTTTTTTTTTTAACTTGCTTGAACCTCATCCTGACTTGAGACACTTTCTGACATGTTTGAGACTCTCTCAGATGTATTTGAGACACTTCCATCTGTTTGAAACACCTCACTGAATTATTGTAGCTCATCCTTCTTACCTGAGAACCTTCCTGACTTGAATGTTCCCTGATGTAGTTGATTCTTCTCTCTTTTAGACAGTTCCTGAGAACTTTGAAAACTTTCTTTACATATTTGAGCAACTTCCAAACATATTCAAGTCTCTTCCTGAAATATTTGAGGCTATTCCTAACAGGTTTCCTACTCTTCTTGACGAGTTTCCGAATCTTGTGGATGTATTTGAGACATTGCTTGGTTCTTTGAGATAATTCCTGATATATTTCAGACCCTTTCTGTTTCTTTGAGACAATCCTGACAGATTTGAGAAGCTTCCTGACCAATTTAGGTCTTCCTGACATGTTTAAGGCTCTTCATGACTCATTTGAGACTTTCCCTGATGTTTATGAGACCTTTTATGAATTGCCTGAGCTCCTTCCCGAAGTGTTTAAAACTCTTGTTGACATATTTCAGACTTTCTTAGAGGTATTTGAGGTATTTCATTTATTTGAGACACATTACTTATTTATAGTTCACCTTTACTACTTAAGAACCTTCCTTACCTGTTTGAGATGCTTCCTGATGTAGTTGAAATGCTTCTTCTTTCTTCTAGGCAGTTCACGTCATGTTTGAGACTTTCTGACATGTTTGAGAACCTTTCTGACCTATTTAAATCTCCTCCTGACATGTTTGAGACCATTCCTGACAAGTTTTTTTTTCTCTTCCTCATGTACATGGAAATCTTCCTAATGTGTTTGAGACCTGCTTTAGTTTGTTAGCTGCTGGAATGCAAAATACCAGAAACAGAATGGCTTTTAAAAAGGGGAATTTAATAAGTTGCTAGTTTACAGTTCTAAGGCCGAGAAAATGTCCCAATTAAAACAAGTCTATAGAAATGTCCAATCAAAGGCATCCATCCAGGCCCAAAGATACCTTGGTTCAAAAGAAGGCCAATGAAGTTCAGGGTTTCTCTCTCAAGTGAAAAGGCACATGGAAAACACAGTCAGGGCTTCTCTCTCAGCTGGAAGGGCACATAGCGAACACGGCACCATCTGCTAGCTTTCTATCCTGGCTTCCGGTTTCATGAAGCTCCCCAGAGGCGTTTTCCTTCTTCATCTCTAAAGAGTACTGGTTCGTGGACTCTCTGCTTCGTGGTGCTGCAGCATTCTCTGCTCTCTCCGAATCTCTCATTCTCCAAAATGTTTCCACTTTTATAGGACTCCAGTACCAATCAAGACCTACCCAAATGGGTGGAGACACATCTCCCCTAATCCAGTTTAACAACCACTCTTGATTGGGTTACATCTCCAGGGAGATGCTCTAATTACAGATTCAAACATACAGTATTGAATAGGGATTATTCTGCCTTTATGAAATGGGATTTTGATTAAACATGGCTTTTCTAGGGTCCACACATCCTTTCAAACCAGCACAAGACCCTTCCTGACTTAGCTCATCCTTACTACTTTGTAAACCTCTCTATCTTGTTTGAGACACTTCCTGATTTATTTGAGACACTTCTCTATTCTAGACAGTTATTGAGAAGTTTGAGACACTTCCTATCATGTTTGCAAGTATTCCTAACATATTTGAAAACATTCCTGACATATTTCATAACCTCCGTGACCTAATTAAGACTCTTGGCATGTTTAAATCCCTTTATGACTTTCTGAGGCTCTTTCTTAAATACTAGAAATATTTTATGCTTGAATGAAACTCTTCCCCTTCTGACATGTTTGAAACTGTTCTGGGTGCATTTGGGTCTCTTTCTCTCTGCTTGAGACCCTTACTGACATATTTAAAGCTCTTCCTTACTACTTTGAAACCCTTCCATGCATCAGGAACTCTGTTTAAGAGAGCTGTTCATGAATACTGTTTAAGATAATTCCTAAAGTATTTGAGACTCTTCCTTTCTTTTTGCAACACTTTCTGACATAATTGAGTCCCTTCCCAACTTATTTGAAATCTTTTCTGATATGTTTGAGAACTTTCTGAAGCAATTTCTCTGTTTTTCTTTGAAACAATTATTAAGGTATCTATAGTGAATCCTTACAGTTTTAGAACCTTCCAGATTTGTTTGAGAAGCTTCCTGACATATTTGTTACCTGTCTTAGTTTCTCAACTGCTAAAACAAATACCATACAATGGGTTGGCTTAAACAATGAGAATTTATTGGCCTACAGTATTGAGGCTGGAAGTCCAAAACTAAGGCATCAGCAAGGTGATACTTTCTCCCTGGAGACTGAGGCATTCTGGGGCTGGCAGCCAGCTATCCTTAGGTCTTTGGCTTTTCTGTCAAATGGCAATGCACGTGGTGGTGTCTTCTTTCTCCTCCAGGTTCTGTTGACTTCTGGCTTCTTCCTTGGCTTTCTTGCTGTATGTCTGAATTTCATTCTGCTTATAAAGGATTCCAGTAATCCAGATTAAAGCCCAACCTTATTCAGTTGGCAACACCTTGACAAAAAAATTGCATCTTCATAAGTTCTATTTATAATGAGTTCACACCATTAGGTTAAGGACATTTTTATCCCCTAGGGTTCATAATTTGACAGGCCACCAGACCCTTCTTCTCTGTTTCAGACAGTTCCTGAGAATTTTGAGACACTTTCTGTCATGTTTCAAACTCTGACATATTTGATAACCTTCCTGACCTATTTGAGAAGCCCCCTTATGTATTTAAGTCTCTTCCTGTCTGGGACCCTTCATGACTTTTTTGAGACTCTGTCTGACATATTAGAAACCTTTTCTGACTTGCTTGAGATACTTCCTCTCATTTTGCTACATTTCCTGACATCATTGAGTCCCCTTCCAACTTATTTAAAATCCTTTGTGACATGACTGAGGTCTTCTCAATCATAGTTGGGTCCCTATCTCTCTGTTTGAAACCCTGCATATTTAAAACTTTACCTCACTATTTTGAGAACTTTCATGACCTGTTTGAGGGGATTCCTAATGTATTTAAATCTTCTTTTCTGTTTTTGATACTTCCTGATATGTTTGCTATGCATCCTGACATATTGTTCTTCCTGATGCATTTGAGATGTTTCTTGACAATTTGAGAATGTTCCTTACTTGGTGACACTCTCTTGGTTGTATCTGAGATACTTTTCTGTTTAAGATCTTTACTGACTTATTTATAACTCTTCCTTACTACTTTGATAGCCTTCCAGAATTGTTTAAGATACTTTCTAATACATTTCAGATGGATCTACTTTGTTCTAGACACCTTCTGGACATATTTCATAGCTTTCTTTATGTATTTGAGAATCATCCTGCCATATTAAAGACTCTTCACAACATGTTTGAGAGCCTTCACTACCTAATCGAGACTCTGTGACATTAGAGATCTTTTCTGACTTGCTTGAGAAGCTTCCTGACTTGTTTGAGTCCCTTAGCAAAATGCTTGATAACCTTTTGTACATATTTGAGACTTTTTGCCTTTGTTTGAGATCCTTATTGGCAGATTAAAGCTCTTCCTGACTTCTTTGAGCGACTTCTAGTCTTTTATGAGAGAAGTTGTGATGTATTTTACAATTGAACTCTCTTTGTGTCACTTCTTGTCATGTGTGAGACTCTTCCTGATGTTTTCTTCTTCTTCCTGATGTTTTTGAGACCATTCCTTATGATTTGATATTCTTCCTGTTTGATGCCCTTTCTGATTTTGGGGGACTCTTTCTAACATTTTTGAGATTCTTTCTGCCTATTTAGACAGTTTCTCTTTAGTTGAGACACTTCCTGACTGTTTGCCAAAATTTTCATCACAATTTGCAACCCATTCTGACACGTTTGAGACCTGTCCTGACTATTTTGGGTTCTTCCTATCAGGTCAAGATCCTTCTGATATGTATATGAGTCTGTTCCTCTCCATTTGGGACCTTTATTGATACATTCAAACAGTTCTTGATGATTTTGAGATCCTTCTTGAATCTTTAAGAAGCTCCCTCTCATATTTGAAATCGTAATTGTCTGTTTGAGTCATGTTCTAGCACGTTTGCACCCTACCTGAAGTATTTGAGACTCTTTCTGACTTTTTTGAGATACTTCCTGACTTATTTGTGACCCTTCCTGTATGTTTCATATCCTTCCTTACATATTTGAGACCCCCCCTGACATATCTGAGCCTTTTCCTGATGTCTTTGAGACATTTCTTTTGTGTGTGTGTGTGTGTTTGTGGGTTTTTTTTTTAATTATTTTTTTATTTTTTTTAAATACCAAAAAACACCAAACAAATGCAAACATTCGTATTTTGATCATTCCATTCTACATATATAATCAGTAATTCACAATATCATCATGTAGTTGCATATTCATCATCATGATCATTTCTTGGAACATTTGCATCAATTCAGAAAAAGAAATAAAAAGAAAACAGAAAAAAATTCATACATACTGTTCTAGCTTGTTAGCTGCCGGAATGCAGCACACCACAGACAGATTGGCTTTTAATAAAAAGGGATTTATTTTGTTAGTTCTTCAGAGGAAAGGCAGCTAACTTTCCACTGAGGTTCTTTCTTACATGGGAAGGCACAGGATGGTCTCTGCTGGCCTTCTCTCCAGGACTTTGGGTTCCAATCAACTTTCCCTGGGGTGATTCCTTTCTGCATCTCCAAAGGCCTGGGCTGAGCTGCGAGTGCTGAGATTAGGAATGCCGAGCTGCTTGGACTGTGCTACATTGAGCTCTCTCATTTAAGCACCAGCCAATTAAGTCAAACATCATTCATTGCAGCAGGCACGCCTCCTAGACAACTGCAGGTGTAATCAGCAACAGATGAGGTTCACGTACCATTGGCTCAGCCCACAGCAACAGAACTAGGTACCTTCACCTGGCCAAGTTGACAACTGAATCTAACCACCACATGTCCACCCCTTGTCAACTTGACAACTACTTGTATCACCTTAAACAATATTAAGGTGCAAATAAAAAGTTATAGGAGACAAATATTTTCTGGCTGTGGACCTGTGAATCTCAAAACAAGTTGTCTGGTGCCATTATGCAAAGGAGGGACAGTCACAAGATACAGGTTTTCATTTCCATAGGGAGAAATCAGAAGAACACAGATGTAAAACCTGCAGGGCAAGCACCATTGGATTTCAAAGTCCAAAAGTCATTTATCCTTCAGCTTTAGAAAGTGGCAGTCCCACCCTTTCCGAGGGCCTATGCAGTGGCCTGCCTCTTTCCGAATCAACCTCAGGGAACATTGAGGAGACCACCTTTTTCTCGGCTCCACTCTCTCCAGGCATCAGGGCCACCCTGGGCTCCCTGCCTTTTCCAGGGCACACGCTCAACCCCTCCATGTGGTGGCAGCCAGGCTCTCCCTAGTCCCCAAGGAGTATGCTACACCTTTTCCAAGGCCTAAGGCTGCACAACTCTTCCACTGCAATGAGGGGGGAGACTCATCCTCGCCCTTCAGGGTAAACTCACCCTCTCCATGTATATGCGTGGGTCTACTCTCCTGGCCAAGGTGTCTTGACTTCAGACAGGAGCTTCCATGGTTCTCAATCTGCAAACTCCAGTTTTTTCTTTTTTGTGTCCTCCTTTGTCCAGATTGGCAGTGGTTCCATTTATACCAACAGTCTCTTCAAGCACTCCAGGACTTCTCCATCATTCTCTTCACAGTTCCTCCAAATTCTTCCCCTTAGCCATCCAAAAAAACCATTCCAACATATCTAGTATTTGCAAACCACAGCAGCACCCCACTCCTGGTACCAAATATGTTCTAGCTTGCTAGCTGCCAGAATGCAACACACCAGAGACAAATTGGCTTTTAATAAAAGGGGATTTATTTTGTTAGTTCTTCAGAGGAAAGGCAGCTAACTTTCCACTGAGGTTCTTTCTTACATGGGAAGGCACAGGATGATCTCTGCTGGCCTTCTCTCCAGGACTTTGGGTTCCAATCACATTTCCCTGGGGTGATTCCTTTCTGCATCTCCAAAGGCCTGGGCTGAGCTGCGAGTGCTGAGATGAGGAATGTCAAGCTGCTTGGACTGTGCTACGTTGAGCTCTCTCATTTAAGCACCTGCCAATTGAGTCAAACGTCATTCATTGCAGTAGGCATGCCTCCTAGCCAACTGCAGATGTAAATCAGCAACAGATGAAGTTCATGTACCATTGGCTCATGTCCACAGCAACAAAACTAGGTGCCTTCACCTGGCCAAGTTGACCACTGAACCTAACTACCACACATACCGTATACCCCACCACTCCCTCTCACCGATTACCAGCATTTCACTCTAAATTTATTTTAACATTTTTCCCCCTATTATTCATCTCTATTCCATATGTTTTACTTGTCTGATGATAAGGTAGATAAAAGGAGCATCAGACACAAGGTTTTCACAATCACACAGTCACATTGTGAAAGCTATGTCATTGTACAATCATCTTCAAGAAACCTGGCTACTGGAACACAGCTCCACATTTTCAGGCAGTTCTCTCCAGCCTCTCCACTACATCTTGACTAACAAAGTAATATCTATTTAATGCATAAGAATAACCTCCAGGATAACCTTTTGACTCTGTTTGGAATCTCTCATCCATTGACACTTTATTTTGTCTCATTTCACTCTTCCCCCTTTTGGTCAAGAAGGTTTTCTCAATACCCTGATGCTGAGTCTCAGTGCATTCTAGGGGTTTTCTCAATCCCTTGATGCTGAGTCTTTGAGACATTTATTGATTGTGTTGGCCATCTTTCTGATTGTTTGAGATCCTTCCTGACACTTTTGAGACCCTTCCTGAATTTTCTGAGATTCTTACTTATGTACTAAGAACGTTTCTGTACTATTTGGAACTCTTTGAGAAGGTTTAAGACCTTTCCTGACTTATTTGATTCACTACCTGGCTTATTTCAGATCATTCCTGATTCTTTTGAGACACTTTCTGATGTTTTAGAAACTCTTCTTGACTATATGAGACTCTTCTGTCTGGTTCAGACAATTACTGACTTGTTGAGACTCTTTCTGATGTATTTCAGACACTTCCTAATGTATTAGAAATTGTACTTCTCTGGATGAGACCATACTGTCATTATTAAAGCTCTGTCTGACTACTTTGAGAACACTCCTGACTAATTTGAGAGAATTCCTGGTGTATTTGAGATCATTCCCCTTTTTTGTGTGTGTGATGCTTTCTGCCAAGTTTGAGTCTCCTCCTGAGTTGTCTGATATGTATTTGAGCATTTCTTTATTGTTGAGACTGTTTTTTACATACCTGACATTATTCATGACTAATTGAAGACTCATCCTGACATAGCTAAGATTCTTCATGATATACTGAAAAACTTCTTGGTTTATACCAGAAGTTCCTCAGGTATCTTTGACTAATTGTGATGACTTTGATAACCTTCTTGAATTGTTTCAGGTCATACCTTATGTATTTGAGACTCTTTTTATCTATTGGATAACCTTCCTGATATATTTGACACCATGTTTGAAAAATTTGACCCTTCCTGACACGTTTAATAAATTTCTTAACTTGAGTCTCTTCATGATATTTTAGACTTTTTCACACATACCTGAAACACTCCTTTAAAATTTTTAAAGCGGTTTTATTCACACACCGTACAATCCATCCAAAGTGGTTTTGTTGAATCTATTTTCTTTGTTCTTAATTTCA
The DNA here is from genome assembly GCA_004026745.1 of Myrmecophaga tridactyla. NCBI lineage: Eukaryota > Metazoa > Chordata > Mammalia > Pilosa > Myrmecophagidae > Myrmecophaga > Myrmecophaga tridactyla. The sequence continues at coordinate 32,769 of PVIY010022495.1, forward strand.
CTTATTTCTTCTCTAATCTTTATTTCTTTCTTTCTGCTTGCATTGGGATTATTTGCTGTTCTTTTTCTAGTTCCTCCAGGTATACAGTTAGTTCTTTGATTTTGGACCTTTGTTTTGTAATGTAAGCATTTAGGACTATAAATTAATCTCTCAGCACTGCCTTTACTGTATCAAATAAGTTTGTTTTGTTGTGTTTTTATTTTCACTCTTCTCAAGATATTTACTGATTTCTCTTGTGATTTCTTCTTTGACCCACTGATTGTTTAAGAGTGTATTTCTTAACTTCCTTATATTTGTGAATTTTTCAGTTATCCTCCTGTTATTGACTTCCAGCTCTCATTCCATTATAATCAGAGAAAATGCTTTGTATAATTTCAATCTTTTCACATTTATTGAGCCCTGTTTTTAACCCAACATGTGGTTTATCCTGGAGAATGATCTGTGAGCACTTGAGATGTATATCCTGCTATGCTTTTAGGTGCAATACTCATTATATGTCTGTAAGCTCTAGTTCACTTATATTATTCAAGTTCTTTGTTTCCTTTTTGATCTTCTGTCTAGAAGTTCTATATATTGCCAAGAGTGGCATATTAAAGTCTCCAAATATTATCGTAGAGACATCTATTTCTCCCTTCAAAGTTGCCAGTGTTTGCCTCATATATTTTGGGGTACCCTGTTTAGGTACATAAGTATTTATGATTACTATTTCTTTTTGGTGGATTGTGTTTTTACTAATATATACTATCCTTATTTGTCTCCTATAACAATTTTGCATTTAAAGCCTATTTTGTCTGATTTTAGTATTGCTATCCCTGCTGTTTCTGGCTACTGTTTCTCCAACCTTTCACTTTTAACCTACTTGTGTCTGTTTTGGTTTGCTAAAGCTACTAGAATGCAGTATATGAGAAATGCATTGGCTGTTACAATGGGGATTTGTTAGCTTACAAATTTATAGTTCTAAGGGCATGACAATGTCCAAATTAAGGCATCCAGAGAAAGATACCTTCTCTGAGGACAGGCTGCTGACATCCATTTTTCCTTTGTCACATGGGAAGGCAAATCGCTGGCATCTTCTGGTCCTTCACTTTCAGGTTCCATTGTTTTCAGCTTCTGATTCCACTGGCTTTTTTTCTGAGTATCTGTGTATTTTCTCTTAGCATCTCTGGGGCATTTCCCTCTAAGCTCTCTCCAAATGTTCCTGGGTGTTTTCTCTCTCTTATCCTTATAAAGAACCCCAGTAAAGGGAAAGACCCACCTTGAATGGGCTGTCTCACGTCTCAACAGAACCAAAAGGTTCCACTCACAATAGGTCTGCACCCACAGGGATGGATAAAAAGACCATTGCCTTTTCTGGGTTACACAACGGCTTCAAACCAGTACAGTGTCCTTGAGTCTAAAATGAGTTTCTTGTAGACAACATATAGGTGGATCATAATTTTTATCCATTCTGCCAATCTGTGTCTTTTGATTGGGGAGTTAATCCATTAACATTCAGTGTTATTATTGTAAAGGTAATAATTACTGCAAGCATTTTATCCTTTGGCTTTGATACATCATAATTTATTTTTTCTCTTTTTTATCCTTTTGATTACCTTCACAGATAATCTTCATTTCTACACTCTCCTCCAAGCCTTTATCTCTTGTCTTTCCCTTTCAGTCTGTAGAACTCCCCTTTAGTATTTCTTGTGGTCAGTTCTCTTGCTGATGAATTCTCCCAGTTTCTGTTTATCTGTGAATATTTTTAATTTTCCCTCATTTTGAAGGACAGTTTTGTCATATAAAAAATTCTTCACTGGCAGTTTTTCTCTTTCAGTACCTTAAATATATCACACCATTGGCTTTTCACCACATGGTTTCTGATGAAATATTGGTACTTACTCTTATTGAGCATCCCCTTGTTTGCAATGAATTGCTTTTTTCTTGCAGTTTTCAGATTTCTCTGTCTTTGGCATTTGACATTCTGATCAGTGTGTGTCTTGGAGTAGATCTATTAGGATTTATTCTGTTTGCAGTAAGTTGCACTTTTTAGATATGTATATTTATGTCTTTCATAAGAGTTGGGAAATTTTGGGCCATTAATTCTCCAAATATTCTTTCTGCTCCTTTTCCCTTCTTTTTTCCTTCTAAGACACCCATGATATGCATATTTGCATGCTTAATTCTGTCAATTGTTTCCATTCATTTCTCTATCTGTTTTTTTATTTGTAAGGTTTCAGATGTCCTAACCTCTACTTTGCTGATCCTTTCTTCTGCCTGATTAAACCTATGTCTTATGGCTCTAATGTATTTTTTTATCTCTTCAATTGTGCCTTTCAGTGCCATAAGTTCTGTTATTTTTTTCATGCTTTTAAATTCTTCTTTATGCTCACCCAGTGTCTTCTTAATATCCTTTATCTCTTTTGCTATATTGTCCTTCATATCCTTGAATTGATGAGAATATCTGTGTGAACATCATTGACTAGTTGTTTCAAATCTTGTGTCTCATCTGAAGTTTCAATTTGTTCCTTTTGGCTATATTTTCCCATATTTTAGTGTGGCTTCTAATTTTGCTGGTGTTTATACATCTGATTTTCTTGATGCATTTACTCCAGAGGTTGCTTTCTCTCTTGTCTAGGGTTTTCTTTTTTATTGGATTTGTGCTAAAGTTTTTCTTTGACACTTGGATCACTTCATCCTAGACCTATAAACTAGCTTGTATTTAACTAATCTGATTTTGTTTTGAGCTCTTGTTCATCTGATTCTTGCCCTAGATATATGGGACAATTTTTGAGATTGCAGTGTTTGTGCAATTTTTTCACTCCCAGGACAAAGCTTCCTTTCCCCTGTTCCTCCTCCAATTATATTGGTTCTATTCTGTTCGTTTTTTATTTGCCTCCATTTGCTTTTTATGCAATTTTATAGAGATATATTCACATACCATATAATCATCCTATATTTACAATCAGTGGCTCACAATATCATCATATAGTAGTGCATTCATCACCACAATCAATTTTAGAACATTTTCATTGCTCAGAAAAAGTAAAATAAAAAGAATACCCAAAACATCCCAAAACCCTTATCCCCCTGATTATTTATTTATATATTTGTCTTTTTATTCTTACTCATCTGCCCATACACTGGATAAAGGCAATATCGATCACAGGGTTTTCACAATCAAATGATCACACCATAAATGCTATATAGTTATACCATGATCAAGAAGCAAGGCTACTGGATTACAGTTTGACAGTTTCAAGTATTTCCTTCTAGCTATTCTAATACATTAAAAAATTAAAAAGCAATATAGTGGATAAGAATAACCTCCTGAATGACCTCTCAACTCTATTTGAAATCTCTTAACCACTGAAACTTTATTTTCATTTCTTTTCCCCCTTTTGGTCAAGAAGCCTTTCTTAATCCCAGGATTCTAGAGCCAGGCTCATCCCTGGGAGTCATATCCCACATTACCATGGAGATTTATACCCCTGGGAGTCATGTCCCATGTAGCAGGAAGGGAAGTGAGTTTATTTGCAGAGTTGGCTTAGAGAGAGAGGCCACATCTAGGCAACAAAAGAGGTTTTCTAGAGGTGACTCTTAAGCATAATTAGAAGTAAGCTTAGCCCCTCCTTTGTAGTAATAAGTTTCATAAGGGCAAGCCTCAAAATTGAGAGTTTGACTTATTAAATTGGTAATCCCTTATGCGTGCAAGAATATCAGCAATTCTCCAGGTATGGTCGTTTGATATTTCCACTTTTTCCCCCAGTCTGGCAAGAATGACTTTGCAAGTACTTTATTTTCTGCCTAAATTACTTTGGGATTTGGTGGGGTACTACATTAACCTGTACAAAATAACAAAGACATGACTCAGACGTTGCCCACCTAAATTCTGCTTATATTGGTAAGCCAGAATGTAGTTACATGACCATACCTAGTTGTAAAGGAGGCTGAGTAATGTAGTCTCTATTCTGGGAAACCATTTTACCTTCATAAACTTAGGATTTCTATTATTATAAGAAAAAGACAAAAAAGGTATCGGGGAACAATTAGCAGTCTATCCATAGCTTCCCACTTAAAAATGTATATGTTTTTAATTTAGCCAAGAAAAAATTCCCTCCTCTGGCAAGAGAGGAAAATGGAATTTTCCCCCTTTTCTCTTCCTCAGTGTCCTGCAAAAGAATGTTGTTTAATTCTAAGCAATGAAAACCAAAGGAAAAAAAAGCTGCTGGAACCTGGAGTATTTTATGTGTAACCAAGAATGCCTTTGGCTATTAGGCTAGTACCAATAGACACACCTGAATTTTGTAATTGAGTGCCTGTGCATGCAGCAAGTGCATATAAAAGTTTGAGCTGCAAAGCAGTATCAGGTCACCATCTGGACCATAAATAATTTACACTTTATAGATACCTGGAAATCACATGGGTCAGAAACAAATAACATACTAAATCTTGGTGAGGAAATAAATCTCCAAACATTGTATCTATGAACCCCAATTTAAGACCTAATGACAGTTTTTGAGACATGAACAAAAATGCAAGAAAGTCTCCTATTGCCATGTAAAACTATATGAACATTATTCTTATTAAAAATATGCAAATGAAAGGTTGATCAAATTAAGCTTAAATCTCTACATTCAAGTCTTGGAGGACCAGCTAAAATTGAAATTCCCATATCAGTGTCCTGTATTTAATTTCTAGAAGTAAGAGCCTCTTATATGTCCCTCAACAATGAGTGATTTTACATTTTGGGCACCACATTTGTGAAATATGGTTACTGCTTTAACTGCTTTTGAGGGGGATTGTTACCACATATGATTCCAGTACACTTGAAGAAAGGCAGAATATATCAAAAAAAGAGCCTGAGAGCTGGTCCTGTTTAGAGGTGGGAGGGTAAGACAGAGCATCAGGCTGCTCCAGATCCTGTGGGTGGGCATGACAGGGAGAAGAGGTAGGATTGAACATTGCCATCGACTCACAATAGAAGCTCTTCTAGCATGGAGTCAGGAGCCTAAAGTCTAGAAGTGAACTAGGTTAGGCACTGGCAAGGTAGCTCAGCCACTGACCTTCACCAAGGATTTGTCAGTGGCTTTGGTCAACCTTTACAGATCCATTCACCCATCTGCCAACTCTTTTATGGACAATGCATTAAAAGGCCCCACAGATGGAGCTTTAGCACTATACTCTCTGGGATAGATTCTAGTGAGTTGGTTATATATTTTTTCTATCATATTAAGAAATGACTGACTATGTGAGGTTCCTCAGGTTTGAAGAAGTATGGACATATTTTTGATTACTTAAAATTTTATTTTATATTTATTGAAAGAGTTCTTTTAGACATATTTAGACATTTGCTTTTTTATCATATATCACATTTGGATATACATAAGAAGGAAGCTATAAATGGAAAAAAGTAGTGAAAGTATTCTTCAGACTTTTTTATGTTCAGAACCCCACTATTCTGAATCAATTTTAAAAATGGAGGTCCAACATACATACTAAAGTATGTAAAGTACATTAGCCTTACATTTTCATTTTAATAAATACACACACACACACACACACACATACACACACATGGTAACCACCATCTGAAAGACATACATATGCTTACCTTAGGACCCAGCAATCCCACTCCTGAGAGTATACTCAAAAGAAATGAGCATATGTCCATCAAAATACATGTATATGAATATTCATACAGCGCTATTCCTACTAGTCAAATCCTGGAAACAACCCAAATGTCCATCAGAAGCAATAGGTAAATTCATTGGTGATAAATTCATATAACAGAATAATACACAACCACAATAATGAACAAGTTACTAATACACACAACAACATGGATGAATACCACAGATATTGTGAGAAAGAAACCAGAATAAAAGAGTACACATTGTACAATTTCATTTATACAAAGTTCAAGAACAGGCAAATCTAATTGATCATGATAGAAGTCAGACTAATGATTTCCTCTTTGGGGGATGGGGTTATTAACAAAAGTAATAAATGTTCATTGTAAAACACGTAAACAATGCTACCTGGACCTTTATTCCCATATATCCACATAACTAACTCCTTCACTTTTAAGTCTGTTGAAATGTCACCTAGTCAATGAGGCCTAACCTGTCTACCCTATTATAAATTGCAATCCATACCCCCCATTTCCTGATCCCTTTTATCATCCTTCACTTCTTCCATTATACTTCTCACCTTCTAACATGCTATATAATTTACTTATTTATTATATATTTTTTCTCATCTGTCTCCTCGTGCTAGAATGTAAGCTCTACATTCAATTACTGGCCAATGTGAGGAGTGTAAAGATTTAGCCCACTCACTGAAATTCAGAACAAACCTGCAAGTTTATCCCAGCTCCAGAGCATCCCATGGGATCAACTGAGGCTTTCATTACAACCTCGTAACAGTCCAACTTTTCCCTCTGCCCAATTCGGCTTCCTTCACTCCCCAAAGTTGCTGGCCTCCAGAGAATTTCCCAATACATTTCCTATATGTAAATCTGTCTCAAAGTCTGTTTTCTGGGATACCTAACCTGTGACACTGACATTCATTGACGTAGAAAACAAGGGAGGAAAATGAGATTTGCTGGGGAAAAATCATGGGTTCACTATTGAACACGTTACCTTTGAGGCAACTTTACCATAACTAAGAAATGTCAAGTAGGCATTTAAATGTGAGAGAAAAAAATAGATTTTGCCCTCATGCTGCTAACAGTATAGACCAAAAAACAAGACATGTTCACCCCCTCAAAATCCATAATATGAAGTTTTATCTTACCATAAGATTACAGACAAAGTACCAGAGGAGATTTGGGAGGACCCAAGGTGAAGGTGCCATTTAAAATTTGTTTATTCTGGCAATATGTTTGTAACATGAAATTTGTCATTTTAATCATTTTAAGTGTACAGTTCAATGGCATTAATTACATTTACAATGCCATGCTACCATCACCACCATGCTTTTATAATACTTTTCCATCACCCCAAACAGAAACTCTACCTATGAAGCAACAACTCCCCATTCCCCCTTTCCCTGCCCAGTTGCTGGTAAACTCAAATCTACTTTCTGTCTTTATTAATTTGTTTATTCTAGATATTTTATTTACATGGAATCATACAACATTTATCTTTTTCTGTTTGTCTTATTTCACTTAGTATAAGTTTTCAGGGTTCATCTATATTTTAACATGTATCAGGAATCCATTCCTTTTTATGTCTGTATAATATTCCATTGTATGGCTACACCACATTTTGCTTATCCACTCACTGTTTTTTGTTTTTGTTTTTTAACATGGGCAGGCACCAGGAATCGAACCTGGGTCCTCTGGCATGGCAGGCAAGCGTTCTTGCCGCTGAGCCACTGTGGCCTGCCCTATCCATTCACTGTTGATGGACACTTGGGTTGCTTCCACCTGTTGGCTATTGTGAACAATGCTGGCATGAGCATTAGTTACAAGTATCTGTTTGAGTCCCTGCTTCCAATTAATTAAATACTCCAAAGTGGAATTGCTGGGTCATCTGGTAATTCTAAAAGGTGGCACTTTTGAATGTGGTCACTGAAGGATAATGTTTTAGCTTGTTAAATCTGCCAGAATGCGATATACCAGAAATGGTATGGCTTTTAAAAAGGAAATTTAGTCTACTTAAAAATTTCGACCTAAGAGTCACCCCCAAGAGAGCCTCTTTTGTTGCTCACATGGGGCCTCTCTCTCCAGCCAACATGACGAGCAGTCTCACCACCCTCCCCCTCTCTGCATGGGACATGACTCCCAGGGTTATGGACCTTCCTGGCAACCTGGGATAGAGATCCTGGAATGAGCCGAGACTCAGCATCAAGGGACTGAGAAAAACCCTAGAATGAGCTGAGAATTAACATCAAGGGATTGAGAGAACCTTCTCGACCAAAGGGGGAAGAGTGAAATGAGACTAAGTGTCAATGGCTGAGAGATTCCAAACAGAGTCGAGAGGTTATCCTGGAGGTTATTCTTATGCATTAAGTAG
>PVIY010022496.1:0-40770 GCA_004026745.1 Myrmecophaga tridactyla
GATCACTAGCATTTCAATCTACTAAATTTATTTTAACATTTGTTCCCCCTATTATTTATTTATTTTTAATCCATATGTTTTACTTGTCCATTGATAAGGCAGGCAAAAGGAGCATCAGACACAAGGCTTTCACAACCACACAGTCACATTGCAAAATTATATCATTATACAATCATTTTCAAGAAACATGGCTGCTGGAACACAGCTCTACATTTTCAGGCAGCTCCCTCCAGCCTCTCCATTACATCTTGACTAACAATGTGATATCTATTTTGATGCATAAGAATAACCCCCAGGATAACCTCTTGACTCTGTTTGGAATCTCTCAGCCATTGACACTTTGTCTCGTTTCTCTCTTCCCCCTTTGGTCAAGAAGGTTGTCTCAATCACTTGATGCTGAGTCTCAGCTCATTCTAGGATTTCTGACCCACATTGCCAGGAAGGTCCACACCCCTGGGAGTCATGTCCCATGTAGAGAGGGGGAGGGCAGTGAGTTTGCTTGCTGTGTCCGCCGAGAGAAAGAGGCCACATCTGAGCAACAGAAGAGGTTCTCTTGGCCTAATTTTAAGTAGGCTTAGTCTATCTTTTGCGGGGTTAAGTTTCATATGAACCAATCCCAAGATTGGAGGCTCGGCCTATTGCTTTGGCTGTCCCCACTGCCTGTGAGAATATCAAGAATTCACCACTTGGGGAAGTTGAATTTTCCCCCTTTCTCACCATTCCCCCTAGGGGACTCTACAAATACTTCCCTATTCACTATTCAAATCACTCTGGGATTTATCGGGGTATCACTCTAGACAAACTTACAAAATCTCATGCCCTACGCAAGGTTTCAAGTACTATGGTGTTAATTAAGCTGCCCACATGAGTTTATATAGCTATTTTAACATCAAGATTAGAATACCAACTTAACATCATCATCCAAAGTTCACTCAAGACATTTATTCTTTCATAATTACCAAGCCTAACTGTATTCCTGTTTTAGAAACTGATCGTAGGTTAAAGATTTAGGGCATAATGAATCTGTGTTAAGGATGAGAATTGAAAGATATTTCTCTTTCTCTGTGTATGGAGGTAAAGACTATTCTGGTTTTGATATAAAGTAAAAGTTGTGCCATGTTGACAGTACAGATGAGGTAAGGCACGGCATTAGCTGTTCCATCTGTTGTTTCTTAAATAGGACAAACTATTCTTAGATCCTGTGCTGCTTCATCTCACAGGATTTGGAAATGACTGGGCTTCTCAGTGAAGATGTGGAAGATGTGACTTTTAAAGCTAAACGGGAAAAAAGGAGAAATACTGTATATACAGAAGAAATGTGTAGCAAGTGATTCTGTTTTTATAAAAGCTCAGTAAATAGTTTTAAGATAATACACCTCTTTTTCCAATCCAAAAACCTTATTTTTAATAAATCATCTATTTGTGTCTTTAGTAATCCTTTTGAGATTGCAAATGCAACTTACCGTTTGCAATGATAAACTCACCAGTCCACAGGTGTTTAGTAAAGGAGGTTGGGAGATGAAAAAAATTGAAATTTCAAAGCCGCTGTCTCTGTGGGTGCCTTATAAAAATTTGGCAGCTCTTGCTGCAATAAAGCTCCCCCCCATTCTCTTGCTCTGTTCTGATAGTGTTAGTATGTTGCAATGGGCTCTGTGTTATTGGGTGTTCTGTGAAGTTATCTAAGGTTATTTCTCACTTCCCTCTCTTACAACGTGTCTTGATTACTTGTTTCAAGCTAAATACAAATATCATTAGATTAAACATATTTCTAATCAGGAATTCTTGAATAATTTTTGGAAGCACCTTCTTCTAATGTAGCTAAAAAAGACAAACTTTAAAGAGCATTCCTGGGTTGTGACCAGGCCTCATAATGCTAATTGTGGTGATAATAATGAGAATTAGGTCAAAGAACACTAGAGTTTGAATGAAATGTACTTGATTTATTATATCTTCATGTGTTTGTGGAAACAGCCAATCCACTAAACACCAAAAATTTAAAAATACCTAGGATAAATCTAGCAAAAAAAAATGTTCAGTGCATATATTTTCAAAGAAGTATAAAATTGTTTTGAAAGATAAGAAAAGACTGAAGAACAGAGATGTAGCATTTTTCCGATATAGACGAATCAATATGGTAAATACATCAATTATTCTAAATGCATATGAATTCAAAGTAATAGTTGTAATAAAAACTCCAATGGGACTTTTTATGTACCTTGAAAATTTGCCTGTTTTAAAGTTCATGAAAATAATTAAATGTTGAGAGGGGAAAAAAGTGGAAAATGTCCATTAATCTCTTGTTTATGTGATTATGGATATTGGTGATAATGTTTTAGACAGCTCACTTTCTTTTTTAATAAATCTTGGCTCTTTCTTTCAAAATTAGTGTACATATTTTTTCTAGCTCTGTATTAATATCAAGTTTCATCTCTGCCTTTGTGTTTATGTTAATTCTATGTAAGTCAGAATGCCCTTAAGGCTTTATTAATATAATTTTGTGAGATTAGGACTTTGATATGTTTGCTATAAGATAATAATTTAGAAATTTTATTATTTTCCTTATTTGACTATAAAACATTTTTAAGGCTATGAAATGACATCAGTTTATCTCAACAGTAAACTAAACAACAAAACTGAAGTTAAATTTATTTTTCTAGGTTTAAGTAGGTTCTCAGTGAGCCTGTGAGTAGAATAAATATTTCATTATAACCCAAAATAATGAGCCAGTGCAAAAATGGTCATCTATAAATAGTTAATGCTTAGCTATAAGAAAGCTAGTGCATTCCTAGTTCCCTTTAACTCCGTCAATAACGTCTTACAAGAAGATTCGAGGCAAGTAGCAGATACAAATTTGCTGAATAATTCGTACCTAGTAGGATAATGGGAACGAAAATGAATCCAGAAACTGCTTTGCTGCTTCCATGACCTGCTACTTGACAGAAGGCGTCCTGAGGAAAGCTCACGGTTTATGAACATGTTATGCTTATGAAAATGCTCTGTGCGTATAGAATCTTGAGTGCACTCTAGTCTGTTTCAATGAACATCCACACACAGGGCAATGTGACATTTGAAATAGGGATGTTTTACTTAAATATTCTATGTCAGAATGAAGTCAATCCATCTGTGACAGCATGGTGTTCCTCTGTATTAACTGAGTCATGCATAAAGAAGCTGTCTTGGGTTGTAGGAAAACATACCAACTATCTTGTGAGGCTTTGCCTTGTGAATTAAATACAGCAAATAAGGCTGGATATAGAATTTGGAGTTGGGACAGATTTATAGGTAAGAGGTGCTGCAATAGCTTTCTTTTGATTCATTTATTCAAAACTAATTTTGAGCACCTACTATGGGCCAGGCATCTTGCTAATTGTGCAAGATAAGTGATGAATAAAATAAATATGATCACTCATTCAAGGGGTTTATAATCTAGTTAGTGGGATAAAACACAATCTATTTCTTATGACAGTTCCTTGCAAAGTTTAGAAATAAATATATGTAAAGTATGTAACAAAGTGCTCAGTAAATACTAGTCTTCTTTTCTGCCATATATATTTATGTACAGGATGCCTAATGTGTTCAGTTGTGAAGAAGATTTAGGATGCAAGCAATATCATTTTTAATTACCAATCAAATGCAGGTCATGAACTTATAAATGGTGTGGGGGGGGAAGGTGACAGCACTAATGTATTCTGTATTTCATGGGAAAAAGAGGGAGCAGCAGCTATGCATTACAGGAAGTTAATCACTTCAAAGGTTGACATTGTAGATATATCAGAATAATTTTAAGAAAATAGAAAAGACCGTATGAGAATCTCTTCCCACTCAATCAACTGAAAGTAAATGTTGTAGATCCTCTTGTTAATATCAGACTGGATGTCTTCAGAGGTTGATAGTTCTGATAAGAATAAGTGGGGCCAACTTTCAAGTAACTGAGTTCTTTATGTTCACCCTCATGTTTCTCTGTCCCTACAGAAGAAGGCACCATCGAGGTATTATGGTAAGAGAATGACTGAAGGATCTTTTAAGCCAGAGGGAATGTCTCTGCAGGGCAGGATTGAATTGGTAGACTAGAGAGATTCTAGAGTAAATAGTGGCAAAATCCTTTAGGCAGCTTTTGAGTAACTGATACCCTAGCAATTACTACCAATGATGTCAGCGAGTTGTGCTCCCTTAACTTTTTGATCCTGTTAACTTCTGTGCACTTCTTGTGTAGTACTGTCAACTCTGGACCAAGGACTTTGCCTTTTTGACCGGGGTTTGCTCTTATACCATGCAGTAAAAGAACCAATCAATGTTAATGTCTGTATTCATTCCTTAATTCATTTAACAAAATTGAATTTATTGAGTTCTTACCATGTGTCAGATACACTTGTAGACACTGAGGATACAGCAGTGAAGGAAACAGTCAAAAATCCCTGTCTTTGTGGATATTACATTATAACATGTGTGTAGAGGTGGTGATCTTGGGGATAGATAAAATAAACATAAATAATAATTAAATCATACAGAAGTTAAATAGCTGGTAAGTACTCTGTAGAAACTAGATTATGGTAAAGGGATCAGTAGTACTGAGGGAGATGAAGAAATTTTAAAAGGGCTGGTCAAATTAAGGTAATATTTGAGCCAAACTCAAAGGAAAGAGAGGGAGTGAACCAGGAGGGTATCTGGAAAGAGCATTTCAAGCAGAGAAAACAAGCACAGAGAACTGATGCAAGGGTGCACCTAGTGTGTGAAAGGCTCATCAAGGATATGAGTTTGGTTGAACCAGAGCTGGGAATGGAGAAACTAAGAAATGAGGTCAGCAAGAGAATGGCTTCCCATTTTGTAGGATCTTTTAAGCCATGATAAAACTTTTAAAATTTCTTGTCTTTGCCATGTCTAATGACCCTGATACCATATAGCCATCAGTTAATTGACCTTGTTTCAACATCTAACAAGGGACAGTTACCTGACCTTCTAAGAAGATGGAAAGAATTGTGGGATGAGACAAAAAGTCTCCATGATCTGCTGATTGGGTTGATTGTTGTTAATCGACTTTTGTTGTGCCATCTGAAGCTGTAGGCAGGAACCTCTGGCCTGAGATGAGTGGCGCTGGTGCAGGGCTTCTCATTGCAGCCTCATTCAATTTGGACAGCCTATATTCATAACACTGACACATGTCAGCCACTCTTTAGCCATTTAAATGAGTTCAAAGAACCATTTCTTGGCCTGGGGTTATTTGGGACTTTTTCATCAAATGTAATTTTAGCAGTTGACTTTCAAAACTTTCATCCATAGTTTTAGAATGTTGTCTTTCAGCCTATTTTATTTAAAAATCATAACTAAATTTTAACACTTGCTTTTTCAATGGGGAATAAGAAATGCCAGCAATAAGGGGCATTTCATCTGCTAATTTTATTAGGGTTTTCTAAGTTTATTGAATCTTATCTCATTCCAGCCTCAGATGAGAGAAGGCAGTTTCAAGAAGTCAGCCCTCTAGGAAGCACCACAGTTTCACGAAAACTAAAACAGAACAAATAGCTGAGCACATGGAAAAATGTAAAACATATATACTTCTTTATCTTTACATTAATTCATGCTACTTAAAAGCCTGTTTGTGTTGTCTGTCTTTCCATCTATTTGGAGCTGCCATTGCATTCCAGAATCAATGCTCAGACACCATAATTTATACTAACACTAAATTCAGAAAATACCAAATCTAATGAAACAAATATAAGTGGATCTGTTCTCCCTAAGGGTGTTAAGAGTTTAGAAGTTGAGGTAACTTTTATGTGTCTTTGTTGCTTAGAGTACACTGTGTGGATTTGTTTTCAGTCCACATGAGCACAAATTTGGACCAATGAAATAGAGTGCAGCTGAGGTTGGAGGAGGCGGCACACAGTAGAATAAGTGTGACAATTGAATGGCAACTGAGGCCAGAAGAAAATGCATTTGCAAAGCAGAGAAACATTTTCAAATATTAAAAACAAGCTTTCCTACTAATTATTGCTTTTTCTCAGCCTTCACTCACACTCTTTTCCATATCAGCCTCCATTCACACCACTATCTCAAAATCTAATGAGATTTTGTTCTTGGCCAGATGGTGAATTGGATTATGATTTTTATTTCTGGGAAACTTGACTATCTTCATGGTGAAATAAATCTCATTTATTTAAATCAGTGTCCACAGTGAGATGCAAAGGAACATCTCTCCTAGACTTAAGCACTATGGGGTAGTTTAAATCTGTAAGTGAATATACCAAACCCCAGGTGGGTTTGAAAAGTTGGGTTGAGTTTTGGCCCATTTTTGGTTGCCAAATTCTCAGAATCCCATTTCAGAACTGCTTTATACTTTGGCTATTAAGAAACTTCCCAAAGCAGGTTTGCCTAGTCAGACTTTGAGAGGCTTCTTGAATCCTTCCTTAACAAATGACTTCCCCTCCTCTGCAGTGATATAATCTAGGGTTTGGGTCCATCCCAGACTAGGCTCTCAACCCCAGAACCGCAATCCTTTTACCTTCTGAGCATGACACTGAATGCAAAAGGCCAAATTTGACATCAATCCAATCTGGGAAAAGTCTCCAAATCAAAGATACCATTCAGATTGACAGAAAAATGAATTACCTTTTTCTGAATTAGCCAGAATAATGAATTGCTACTATCCACTTTGCCTCTTAACATTTAAAATATGGTCAAGCAGAGATGTCAAAATATAACTCCATAATTCTAACTAGAATATGAATCTCAGTATATCCAATCTCTTTAGATGAAGTCAGTTTAATTTTCTTATTCTATTTTAATTGGAAAAGTGGGTGGTAAAAAACAACTCAACTAGTACTGAGGTTGTACAATAAAAGTAATATATTTCTACTCCACACTCCAAGGCTCCTATGCTAGACAAAACTGCTAAGTTCTTGCTTATCCTTACAGAAAAAAAAATAAATACACATACACACATAAATATCCCATTTTTTCATGAGTGGGGCATATCAGGTAGACACATCTGTACTTTGCCTTTTTATCTTTAATTCTATATTTTTTGAGTTTATACTGGAGAAGTTGTTTTTATGTTAGTGGGTGAGTATAAATCTAGGCAGGAGAACTGCTAGATCTAAGTTTTATGAATTTTAAGTTTTAGATTGATATTATTATATTGCCTGCCAAGGAGGTGGCCCAATTTCTACTCTCCTTAACAACATATAATAATGCCTATTTTACCACCCCATATCCAACACTTTCAAACCCTTTGATCTTTGCCATTTATATAATAGATGAAAAGGTATAGCTCATTGTCTAAGTTTTTAAGTCCTCAATTATGAGTCAGGTTGAATATCTTCTAGTCTTTTAAGCTGGGTATGATTGTACTTGATTTATAAACTGGGTTTAATTCCTCTTCATAGTTTTCATTTGTTTTGTTCTGCTATCTAGTGTCTTTGAGTACATGCATTTGGGATCAGGAATTACATTGCCAGTGGTGTTGCCAATGACATCTAGCTGGTGTGTGTACATAGAGTATTGCTTTATTATAAAACCATGTTGAAAGACAAAGGTGCTTTCATTATGTAGAGGGAGAGAAACATTATACATTCCATCTAACAGACTCTGATTAGTACTGTAATACAATACCCATGCTCTATACAGTGTTTGCATTTCTCTATGAAATTGATTTTACTCTTTAGGCCAAGCCATTCCTCATAATACTTATGCCATAAATTGCCACAAACGGCCAGAATAATTTTTGCCAAACTGTACTTGAGTCTTTTGCAGCATTATTTTAGGCTTAGAAAAAATCAAATTGGTCATAGTTAACATTTAAAAGTACCTCTCTGGTAAGCGAACAAAAAATATATCTTCATTCCGTATGTTCTCTTGGCAATGCCTTTTATTTGAACTTCTTGGCTTGTAAATGCACTATCAATATACACTAATTTTGGAAACCTGAAGACTGGCATTCTCTCTTATTTTGATAGAAGCTGCTTTGCATAGGTTGTGCTCCTTAGATATTCTGGTGATACACATTGTCTGTGTGACTAATGTGGCCACGCTGACTGATTCACAAGGAGCAGATGAAACAGACTCTAGAAGACAAAAATAATTAAGGTTAGTCCATATTAAAAGAAATATCATCTTCTAGAAACCAGGATAAGCAAAAGTAAAGACACAAGGATACTTTTCATCAATACTATGAACAAATGGTTTCTAAAATGTTTTTCCTTATAAATGGAGAATAGCAGTCACAAGGCAGGAGAGATATGATGGAATTAAAATGAAAAAGGTACCATAATCTCAGTGTCTTAAAAAATTAAGCTTTCATGTAATAGAACTATAATATAGTGTTTCTGGTAATAACTGGACTACTTCGGACCAAATTCTTAAAGCATATATTAATGGCATATGCTAATCTTTAGGGAGAGCCTAAATATACCCCATTTATTTCCTCTCCCCAACTTGTGGGCAACAAACCTAAGGTGGACCCATGATCCCCACCTGCTGGTGTTCATAGCTTTGTATAATCCCTTCTCCTTAAGCGTGTTTGGAATTGGTGACTTGCTTCCATACATAGAATATGGCAAAGGTGAAGGGATATCACTCCCATGATTGTATTACATTGTATAAAACTTGCTCTAGAGACTTCCTTGCTCCTTTTGAAGAAGGAGGTTGCTATGTCAGTGGGCTGCTTATGTTGGAAAGTACACAAGGCAAGGGACTGAAACGGGCCCCACAACTTCAAGGAATTGAGTTCTGCCAACAATCATGTGAGCTTGGAAGAGGGATCACAAAGCCTCAAATAGACTGCAGCTCTGCTGGCTCTTTGACTACAGCCTTATGAGATCATGAAGCAGAGAATCCAGTCAAGTTTTATCTGGGCTCCTGACCCACAGAAATTCAGAGAAAATAAATGTGTGTTGTTTTAAGCCACTAAATTTGTGGTATAAAAAATTAACATACTACCTGACCGAAAAACATAACCCATGGTAGATTTTGTCTTTATTCAAAATATTTACTGCCCTTCACTGTGGGCAAATTATGCTTCCCTACTCCTGGCATCTTGTAATATGTAGCCCTGGTCCCAGCAGAGAATTATTCTTTCTTTTCCTTCAAATTCAGGAGTGACCATCTGATTTGCTTTGGTCAGTGGAATCTGGCTAGAAGCGAAAGCTTTGAGAGAGCCAGGTTCAGGTTTGCCACATCTCTTCATTCTCTGCTGCCTGTTGGTTACTTACATATAGGGAGAGCAAAAATTAATTAATTTTTTTTTTTTTTTTTTTTTTTGCATGGGCAGGCACCGGGAATCGAACCTGGGTCCCTGGCATGGCAGGCAGTAACTCTGCCTGCTGAGCCACGGTGGCCCACCCAAAAATTAAATTTTTATTCTTGTAAGCCTTTGAAATTTTAGGGTTGTCACCACAACGTAACCTACTTTCCTCCTGAGAGGAAAGAATTCCACTACCAAAGACACAACAGAGTCAAATTGCCATTAGAGTTTTAAATTTGTCTTTTAAGTGGCAGAATCTTCTTAGATGGCTTCCCTCATTGTTGTTTCTTACTTTGGTGATTGCTTCACATGTTGTTCTATTTCAGTGTCTTCTAGAAAGGGTCTAGTGCAATAGGGCAAGCATGGAGCTGTTGTACTTTTGAGAATTTTGCCTGGAAAGTCTTCTTGAGATTAAGGTAGAGTCCAAGTGAAAGGAGGGGTGAAGTGCATTAAATTAGCCTTCCGGTAAAGGCTCTTTCTGTGCGCTAATTTTTCTGCTCCTTCTCATCTTTATAGAAGAAACACCTCAAAGACCAAAGTCAAGATGGAATCCTGGGGAAAAGGTTTAAAAGCCATTTGAACTGCCTCTTGCTTACAGAAAGGATTTCCAAGATCATAAGTGGTACTGTCAAGTTCATCATGATGGGGGACCAAATTAGAATTTAAGGCCCAATTCCTAACTGATCACAGGGTGGTTATTTTCCCAGAATGTCCACCTTACATTGATCCTTCCAGACTGAGCCATAGCTAAGTGGCTGTCCAAGGATTTAGGGATTTAGGTTCTTAGCGTCTCTCTCATTGGAGACATAAAAAACATTGCTGATGGTATTTAAGTATTTATGGATAGAATAGTAAAGGAAGGCAAGAGGATATGTTTTACTCAAATTCTACTTAAAACAATCATTTAATGGAAGGATGAGTAATTTCCAAAATTTGTGTTCTTGTCTTGCCACAGAATTGAAACTATTCCTCAATTCCTTTGGAACTATTTTAGGCATTTTTTTTTTTTTTTTTTTTTTTTGCATGGGCAGGCACCAGGAATCAAACCCAGGTCTCCAGCATGGCTCGTGAGAATTCTGCCTGCTGAGCCACCCTGGCCCGCCCTGAAACTATCTGAATGTGAAAGAGGACACAGGAATTTCCACATTCATTTTGATATGATATTTAACGTTGACATATGTTTCCATTTTGATAATATGGTGTAATGGTTAAAAACACTAATCAGACTACCTGGGTTTGAATTCTTAATTGACTGTATGACCTTGGGAAAGTCATTTAAACTCTCTGTCCTCAACTATGAAACATACTTATCTCCCATGATTATTATGAAAATTAAATTGAATTATGCATATTAAATGCTTTCTCACTACATCAAGCCTACCCTTATTATTACCATTCATATTTCACAATGGAAAAGCTGCTGACCATGTAATTGAAGAAAGGAACTCATACATTATCTAAGGTAGCATTTCATTCATTTTCAGTTCTTTTTTTTCTTATTTATCCAGATTGGCTACGTCACACATTTGTTAGAAGAACTGTAAAAAATCACAGCTTGCTGTAAGCCTTCTTTCTTGTTATAGTCCCCTCACCAGCTGTTTGCTCTCTAGCAACAAAGTTGGAACTGCAGTTAAAAAAAAAAAAAACACCAGTTATGTTAATGAGGGGGGAAAAATGTTTTTATTTCAGATACAGTTGCTGGCTTTCTTTGCCCTAGCTCAGGAGTTGAGCTGATTTTTATTATGTAGCTATTAATTAAATACAAATGTTCTGATACGAACCATACCCATTTGTCATTAACAGCCCTGCCCAGCTACCCACCATAATAAAATTTCAATCTAGGGCAACAGGATTGACCTGGGGGCATACAGACCTGGTAATTAGTTGGTGGAGGCTGAGGAAAACTGGAGTCAGCAGCAGGTAAACCGTCCAATGCAAAGTCTGATGGAGAGTGACGAAGTCTGGTGAGATCTAAGTGAGATTAAATTTCAAGTGCTGTTGATGTAAGTAGGCTTTGGGTTTGGACAAGGAGCAGACTTAGGGATGGCCGTGATTCTTGGTGATTGGTGTTGAGAGTGTAAGGATGGAAGGCCCACTGAAACACGGTGAAGCCTAGACCGCCCCTGGAGAAAAAGCTCCTTAGAGGAATTAGAGATGATCAGGGCCAGAATCGACTGTCCCAGGTGGAAGGCTAAGTTGAATTAGGACCTAAGAATCTGTGTGTATGATGGGGGTGGATTAGGAAGGCCATAGCTCACTGATCACTTTCCAGCCAAGGACCCTGTTCACTGAGGGATGCATCTATGTGCTAAAGAGAGGCTCACATAGAACCACTGGACCCAAATGTCACTGAAACAAGTCCTGGCTGGGACAGAACTCCCAGGAGGAAGACGCTATTACTGGCCATTTGGGTGAGGCTGAGACAGACATAGAGTTTAAATCTATAATTCATTATTTTCTTTGTCTTCTCTAAGCATAGTCTTTTTATTTTTAAAGAGGTCAAATGCACAACCCCTACTATTGTTAACATCCAGCTGTTTGCTGAGACGTGTTAGAAATGGAAATTCGGAAGGAGTTGGCCTTTGACCTCATTAGCATGTGAAGTTTCATCTTTTTATATAACTTATGTAAATGCCTTTATCCAAAATTAAACTTAAATAGCATGTTAGTTTCCAACCAAACTGTTTTAATGTTTATTTAACTAAAGGGAATTTAATTACCTATATGAGCAGTTATAACTGTGCCCTAATTTGTAAAATCCTATCAATTTACTTGTAGAGTTAAGGAAAATTTAAGGCTAAAATTAAAAAAATTAAGGCTAAAGCCTTAACTCTTAAGAATTTGTTTTATTAGAAGCCTACATCATAATAAGGAAGCTAAATTAAGATCTTTTTATTAAAAAAAAATAGGAATGATGTTAGAATAAACTTAATATGTTCCTTAAATTTTCCCATCTTATCAAGTTTTCCTGTGCATGAAGACATTTCTTTTGATTGATAAAATAAGGTATCAGAAGATTCTTTTGAGCTACTTATTTTTAAAAATAGACAAGTTTTATCAAAAAATAATCAAACCTCATTGTGATTCAAGGGATTTTATTTTCTGGCAGAGGAATGAGGAACATTGAACCTATGACTTGAGGGACTTGATCTTTCACTAAATTAGTTATAGTTATAAAAGGAAATGTATATATGACTATGCAAACATATGTGTTATAGCCAAAGTCTGTTAACAGGTGACTTTTGAAAATAGAATGCAATTTATAATTAAACAGCTGGCTAAGCACCAAAGTGTGATACAGAAAGGAAGAAAAAGATATCTCCATGTAAGCCAAATAACAATGGCATTAGCCAAATAATGCATTAGGTAACTAAACATAAAATTGTTGACTTCCAAAAACATGCTGATCATTAGCCAACTGGAACAAGTGAAGACAACATTGTCTAACAAATGTTACTTCATTTTAAATTCAGACTAGAGCTCATAACATTTTGGTGACAGACTGATTTTAAGTCAGTGGGGAAATAGTTTTTGAATTATATTAATGAGTTTTTCTCTTTTGCATTTCCATGTACATGATCTTCAGACTAGTCAGATACATCCATTTGTTTAATATAGCAGTCATTCTGCTTTTGATTATAATATGGTTTTAAGTGGAGGTAATCACGGAATTTAGAATTTCTCAAGATAATAGGATTTTCTAAATTCCTTTAGCATTTTTAGCATACACTTTTGTTTTGTCTATTCAATACCTATGAACCTTCCTTTCTACATTCTAACAGAAGCCTGATTTAGGTCGGATATCCCACTGGGCCCTGAGTCTCAAGGGAGGTATGCCCCTGCATCAGCTCCAGGACTGAACTGTGACAGGTCTGAGCCAGTTTTAGTGCTCTCCATTTGCCAAAGAGAGTTTAAGCATAGTCACATGATTTGGTTGTTTTGGTAACTAACTAATTGAATGCATGGATTGGCGGCTAAATGGCTATAGCATTTGATGGTTAGTTTAAAAAGGTATGGGATAGATAACAATTATAGAGGAAACTTGTTAAACTAATTAGCCCTAAATACATAGTTATTCAGGAATACAAAAAAAAAAAAATCCACCTTGAGATATTCACTTGAATGGCTAATAATTAAAAATAAGTGACAGTACAAGTGTTGACAAGAATGCGGGACAACAGTAACTCTTCTATACGCTGCTGGTTTATCATATCAATTACAAAGAAAGAGTTTACCAAAAAAAATCTACCTCAGAGGAAGAAGTTACTTTCTGCTAGAGATATCATTGTTCCTAAATGTGACACTTGGAATGGTGACCGCCGTATGTGGCTTTGGGAAGAGCAAAGCCAACTGGCTGAGGCAGTCAGGGCAGAAAGATGTAAGGAAACTGTCTTTGACACCAGGAGCACTGAAGTAACAAACCTGGAACTGTACTACCCTGGGATTAGTTATATTGGCTAGTGCAGTTTCTTTATTGTCTAAATCAATTGAATTAGCATTTTCTATTACTTACAGCTGAAGGCATTCTAATTGATAATTGTGCATTAGCATATCAAGAGTCACCCTGACCATCTATATTATAGCATTTCTTCCATAATAATGACTATTACTGTGTAACTTTCTTATTATTAAGAAGGAAACATGAATGTAGTTCCTACAAGGAGGAGAGTATTACATGACAGCTGATTATGTGAGAAAGGAGGTTGAAACATGGCTTTGATGCAAAGAATTACAAGTGTAGAGAGGCAGAGATGAGACATAAGACCTCCATCATTTGACTGAAGTCTTAGATGGACTAATACATAAGAGATAAAAGGAAATGTATAGCAGAACCTATTTTGCCCCCAATTATATTTGATATTTTGGACTAAGATTGTATAACAAGGACTGTATACATATACCTACAAGAGCTGGCATTAGTGTTTCAGGGGTGGTACAGGCAGAGAGAGACCTGTGCCACTTTTGTTTTTCTGTGGTGGAGCTAGAAACCCCAAATCCCAGGATAGAAATTTAGCTGAGAGTTTGTATTCAAGGCATTGAACAGATGACATGGGTTTCAAGGTTCAAACCTCAGGGGATTTGCAGCACAACTTGGAGCTGAGGTGGGTCTAGGATGGGAGAGAAGATCACTGGGTGAAGGAGAGGAGGTCACAACTTGATTTCCTCAGTGCAGATACTGGCACTGGGAAAAGTGCCAGTAGTGTAACTAATGACCAGGCAGACAAGGAAATATGGGTTCATGAAGAGCATAGAAAGCCAGCACAAGGTCACTTAGGACAAGTAGGAGATCCTCTCTTTCTCTGCCAACAAAGCATAAAGCTAACTGCCGTATAGGCCGAGGTGATATCTTGGGAATACTAGGGAGAGGCAGAGGAGATAGGAATGACAGAGAGTAAGCCATCCCTAAGAGGCTGTCTAATGTATCAAACATGATACATTTTCTTTGCACATCTTTGGACCTGTGGCAGGAAGTCTTTGGTTTGGATCTTGACTTTACAAGCAGGTTCCTAACTGCATGACTAAGGCAGATTACTTAAGCTTTATGCACTTCAGAGAATGAGAGTGATAGGGGTCATTGTGAGCATTACAAGGTACATGTGGAAAGTACCAAACACGAAGTAGGCTTGCTGAATTACTTTGACATGGACGATATAGTTGTGCTTTTCTCTTCTAGAAACCAGAGTAGAAGTGCCTCCTTACAAATGGGGACAGTACTGGCTATCCTGGGGTAACTGAGAGTTGGAGGTCAGAGCAATGGTGAGCACTGGGATACTCTGTCCTGGTTGAGCCTGGAGTGAGAATGGATTGATATCAAACTACATCTTCCTGGGTGTCTAGATAACTGATCAAGTTATGATCAGCCCAGGACCTGTGGGAGGGGAATTAGCCTTGAAATGAGGAGATTAATTTGGCCCAGCTTGTAAAGTTGGAGTAGACCAGGGAATAAGAGGAGAGGAAACCTCAAGGATAGATTAAATCCTCATGAGCCTTTCATGAATAAAATGTCCTTCAACTTTCCTCATACTATTCTATCTCAAACACTCAAACCCCACCTGTTTTTCTAGAATCACCTACTAAACACCTCCAAATATTTAACAATAGAAAACACCTCAATGTAAGAGCTCAGTGTAAAAGGAAGGAGTACTTATAGGGGGTCAGCTATGATAGAATCATTAGTTCCACTTCCCCTGGAGATGGACATCTGGTCTATTTGGGATGGATTTAGACATTGAAACACAATTTGCCTAATTGAATCAGCCTATGGTTTTGAGCCAATTTTCTATTTTGACTTGAGTTTGTATAAAAATATTCCCCTTTTGATATTTTCACTCCTAATTGGGGTTGAGTCTAAAAAGGAAAGAGTATTCAGTTATACTTTCACATAATTCTGAAGATATCCTCTTCATTTACTAAAACAGTACATAGAAACAAGTAGCAAAGTTAGACTTTGATCTCTCATTGTATCCTTTGCTCTTCAACTTAGTGGCAGTGTTAAGATAAAGTCTGTCTCTATGTTTATCTCTGCATGTGTGTGCATGCGTGTGGTAGAGGGAAAGAAAGGCAGAGTGAAGGATGGTGTGAGAGTGAGTGAGTGAAAGAGAGAAGTGAGGATAAGATTTGCACGTGCTTAGAACACGGCATCTGTGTTAGTTTGCAAGTTGCCAGAATGTAATATACCAGAACTGGAACAGCTTTTAAAAAGGGGAATTTAATAAGTCACAAGTTTACAGTTCAAAGGAAGTGAAAGTGTCCAAGTTAAGACACCAACAAGAGGTTACCTTCACTCTAGAAAGGCTGATGGGTCAGGAACACCTCTGTCAACTGGTAAGTCACGTGGCTGGCATCTGCTGGTCCCTTGCTCCTGAGCTCTGTTGATTTCAGTCCCTGTCCATGTGGGGGCTCCTCACTTTGCTTCTCCAGGGCTGGCTTTCATCTCTTGGCTTCTCTTGGCTCTTGCCAGGTACTGGCTTGCTTAACATCTCAAGGCGACATCTGCTGGGCTCCAAGCATCCCCAAACATCGTGTCTCTGTTCTCTGAAGCAACTGCTCTCCAAGTGTTTACATCTGCTCCCTCTGTCAGCTTTGAGGCTCCTGTCATTTCTGTAGGCACTCTCTAAAATATTTCCTCTTTTAAAGGATTCCAGTAAAAAAGAAGACCCACCTGGAAAGGGTGGAGTCATTTCTCCATCCAATCAAAAGTCACACCCACAATTTGGTGAGTCACATCTCTGTGGAGACAAAAGCTTCTACATACAAAATTGAATAAGGATTAAAAGAAACTGGCACAGCATCTACACTTTTTCTTCTCAAAATTCAAGTTTAGGGCAAAGTAGAGACTTATTGATGAGATTCTGTGTAGGGGTGGGAGCATAAAAGTGAGTGCTAGCTTATAATAATAAATGTAAGGAAACGATTGCCAGTAGTTCAAACTATTGTTTACTTTTAAGTATTTAGAGAAACACTCATAAACAGTGATTCTGCTGTATAGAACAAAGTAATTTGTGTACTTCTGCTTTCAGGATGTAGTAGGTAGCAGAACAATATTTCCTCTGCAACAACTAGAAAAATATAAAAAACAAATTTTAAAATATAGTGGAGAATTTTGTGGAGAAATGAGAACTAGAGGCACTAAAATTCTAGAGTACAAAGAGCCCTTCAGGTGTAAATTCCTGGCTTTTTGTCTCTGCTAGCATTAGGTGATTCAAAACATAAGCTGAAGACTAAGCTTGACATAGGTAGATTCCACTAGGCCAAAGAAAGTTAGTAGGGTCATAATTGAGGAAGAATCTGGGCTAGGAGAGAGTGACATCTCTGGCAAGCTGAGAGTCTTAGGAGGTCATGAACTATGGGGCAGAGGAGGCTGCATCAAACATTCAACAGTCTCTCCTTGTGTAATTCATGGGAAGCTAACCAGTGAGCTAAAATCTTTGACAGGAAGAAGTGAATGTCCTGAAATATTTCAGGAAAGAGGAAACAGAACTGTCAGACTTTGAATTACACACCAGAAAGGCAATATCTGAGAAACAGGGATAAATAAAAGATGGGCTGCATTTGACTGAAGTTGTAGTCCAGCCCCAATTCAGCTCAGTTCTTTATTGGATTCACATGATTATCCCCTTAACCTATCTGCCTAATACAGGAAAAGATCAAACATTTCTGTGGGAAAATACTGTCATCTGAGGTCTCTAAATCTATTTTATACACAGTGTCAAGCATATAATAAAAACTTAAAGGACATGTCAGAGACAAAGGCAGAGCCACATTGATCCAATTGTTATAGTTAGTAGTAAAAAAAGATCAATAGGATATAGCAAGTGAATAGATGAAAGATTTCAAGAGAAAAATGATATATATAAAATAATCTAATGCTTTTGGGAATCGAACCTGGATCTTTGTCATGGCAAGTGAGAATTTTGCCACTGAGCCACTGTTATACTACCCTCTGATGCTATTTTATAACTAAGAAATATAAAATTTGAAGCTTAGAACTCATTGGATTGGCTTAATAACAGACTGAACATAGAAGAGAGGATTAGTGAACTAAAACACAGGTTAATTGAAATATACAAATTGAAGAATATAATGAAAACAAAGAACGAAGGAACCATGCATAAGATATAGGGGACACACAAAAATTCATGTATATATATAAAATAATTAATAATTGGATTCTCAGGAGGAGAGACAAGGGAAAAACAACAGTTGAAGATAGGATGTCTGAAAAGTTCCAAAAATGATGAGGAACCTCAATCAACAGCATCAAGGAGCACAGAAAATCACATGGAGAACATATACAAAGAAAACTACACCTGTTAGAGGGAATGATATCATAGGTCAACTGCTGAAAACCAAAGAGAAAGAAAAAAATTCTTAAAAGCAGCTAGAGGGAAAGGACACAGTACCTTTAAAATACCAGAAAATACCTTCAGATGCAAAGGTGAAACAAAATTTTTTTCAGGCAACAAAAGTTAAAAACTTGTTACCAGCATATCCATGCTCTAAGAACTTCTAAAGGAGGTTTTCTGTAGTCTGAGAGAAAATGATCACAGATTAAAGCTCAGAAGTGCAAGAAGGAATAAGAATGCTGGCAGGGGATATATGTAGGTAAATAAAAATAATATTTAAAACATCAGTAATAAAAAATGTGAAGCTTATAAAACTTGCAGGAGTAAATGAAAACTATATTTAACTGTTGCAAGAGTCTTGCTTTTGGAAGGAAATAGTAGAAGTACTAACTTAAGTCTGCTTGGGATAGACTCAAGTATGCTTATTGTAAGCATTAGGGTAAACACTAAAATGAATACAAAAATGTATAACTTACAAAGCCAATAGAGACGATATGATGGACCGAAAAACACTTGATTTCCAAGGTAGGAAAGAAAGAGAAATATAGGAATAAAGGATCACCAGGATAAATAAAAACAAATAGAAGGGTGGAGCACTTAAATGAAACTATATGGGAAATTATATTAAACATAAGTGGACTAAACATTCTCTTTAAAGGGAAATATTATCAGACGCTATTAAAAAGCTAGATTCAGCTCTATGATGTTTGCAATATGCACACTTTAAATGCAAGGACACAGATAAATTGAAGGTAAAGTATAGAAAAATGAAAACCATGCAGTCACCAGCTGAAAAAAATAAGTTGAGGTGGATATATTTTAAGGCAAAGATTTTAGTAGAGATAAAGTAGAATGGTTCACAATGTTAGAATGACCAATTATCTAGAAAGATGTACTGATCCTAAATTTCTGTCAACTTAGCTTCAAAAAAATGTACACAGAAACTGATAGTACTGAAAGAAATAGACACGTCCATATTACAATTGAGTTTAACCTCTAAGGGAATATTACTATAGAGCCTACAGATACAAGATTTTTGTACTTATTTTTTAGCAATAAACTTGATAAGTTAGATGAAATACAGCTTTCTAAGATTGCCCAAAAAAACAGAAATGGAAAATTTGAATGGCCCTATATCTGTTAAATAAATTGAATCCAAAATTAAATACTTTCCTGCTAATAAAAACTCCTAGCCTAAATGGCTTAGTTGTTGGATTATCCCAAATATTGAAAGTAGAAAAATAGCAATCTCACACAAACACTTTGAGAATACAGCAAAAAGGTAACAATCTCTATTCTTTCACAGGACCAGAATAAAGCTGACACCAAAACCTGACATAGGCATGAAAAAGAAAATTACAAGTCAATATTCCTTTTAAATACAGACATAAAAACTCCAAACAAAATATTAGCACATAAAATTCAGTAATCTATAAAAAATTATAATATATTGTGTCCAGATGTGGGCTATTATAGGAATTCAGGTTGGTTGAACATTTGAAAATTGATCAGTGTAATTCCTCACATTACCACAATCAGTAAATAAAGAAAAAACACTAGCTAAAATTCAATGCTCATTCATGATAAAAGAAAATCAGCCGCATTTTAATAGACTGTTTCTCAATCTAATGAAGAGCATCTGCAAAAATATCTTTAGCTAAAATCATATTGAATGGTGAAATAGTAAATATTTTCCTTCTGAAGTTGGGAAGAAGATTATGTCCACTACCACAACATTTAGTCACATTGTCTTAGAGATCCTAGTCATTGAAATAAGAGGAAAATTCAAAAGGAATAAAAATTGGAAAGAAGGAAGAAAAACTTCCATGATGTGCAGATAATATAATTGTGAACCTAGAAAACCTAAAATGATATGCAAAAAACCCAGAATTTAGCAAGTTTTCTGGATGTCTATGATACAAAAACAAACTATTTCTTTATAACAGAAACAAGCAATGAGAAATAAAACTTTAAAAATATCATATATCACAAAAATATGTATCATATATCACAGCATCAAAAAACACCAAATATGTAAGAATAAATGTTTAAAAGTTGTGTAAGATCTGAACTGAAAATTATGAAACATTGATAAGAGAAATTAAAGACTTAAAGGGAAGATATAGCATGTTCATTGATTAGAAGACTACTAGTGTTAAAATATCAAAATTTCCCCAAATTGATCTATAGATTCAATGCAATCTCAATCAAAACCTCATTTTGATTTTCACATAAAGTTTAAAAGCAGTACTCATGTTAAACTCACCTGCTAATTTTTTTAATTGGTAGATTCTTTTGGAATTTCTACATTCACAATGTCTCCCTCATTGGGTAGTTATAAATTTAATAAATCAAGTACAAATAGAAAATGTCATCTCTTTCTCTATAAATATAATATATAAAATAAATCTAGAAACTATGGCTGTAAGCTCAACTCTCAAATAAGAAAAAAGTGATGAAAAACTACTGTTTCTGCATTGTGTTAATTTTATGTTTTTCATGGTGTTCTGAACTGTAAAGCTCTAATTTCCTGAAATTGAACTGAAAATTTAAATTGTGCCATATTTTCTTTTCAAATCTTAAGGTGATGTTAATTTTTTACCTCCTATTGGGGGAATTTAAATAGTTTTTTTAATAATATAAAATGATTGGTTTATCAAATAGCCTGTTTGCAGTGCTAATTATAGTACTTTAAATACACTATAAAACATTTAAAAGATAAAACATGCTAAACAATAATGGCATTAACAAATCGCTAGGGCAAATCAGTTATACTTCTAAAATGAGTTTTAAAATCCAAATTTAGTGTAATAGAGAATAAGAATGAAAAAAAAATAGTGTTCAGAAGGTAGCTCTCATGGAAGATGCAAGGATAGTAGTCCAGTCACGATTGCCTGAAGCAGAAATGTCCCCTTTGTCCAACTCCAGAAAGTTTTCCTTCTGGTATTACAGAAAAAACAGTTTATGTGTTGGAGACAGGAACACCTATATAGCTAAAATGGATTTTCAAGGTAATAATTTTGAAATAATAAGTTTCCTTGGAGGGGGACGAGTCAGAACAATGAAAACAGTTTGGATTATGGGAAGAAGGTCTGTTCCAAGACATTTGTTTTCTCTACTATGATTATAATTTATACCAGGGATCTCTTCTTTCCCTGCTGTTTCATTGCAGATCCATACCTCATTATAAATTCCCACTACTTTCCACCCTCTTTTGCCTTTTTCACTTAGCTCCTCTCAGAATTGACCCTCTTGTGATCCATAAGCCTGTTTTTGTTGCCAGATGAAAGGCAATGAAAGAAGGCTATAGTGAGTGAAGATTTTACCTTCCTCAGAAATTTTGTTTGATAAAGTCAGTCACTAAGAATTTTAATTCTTTATCCTAACCCCTGTGAGCTCTGTTTTTTTTTTGGGGGGGGGGTGCAGTGCATGGTCTGGGAATCAAACCCTGGTCTTCTGCATGAAAGGTGAGCATTCTGCACTCCTATTTTTAAAAAAAATAGCATATATGAAAAAAATGGAATAAATTTCCAAGCACATCACAACAATTAGTTGTAGAACAGATTTCAGAGTTTGGTATGGGCTACAATTCCACAATTTTAGGTTTTCTTTCTAGCTGCTCGAGACACTGGAAATTAAAAGAAATACCAGAACAATGATTTATCAGTCATACTAATTTATTAAATCCTATCTTCTCTTTTATAGCTCCACCTTCTCCTTTGATCTTTCTCCCAATCTTTGAGGGTATTTGGGCTATACTCATTCCAACTTTTTCATATTGGAAAGACTATTGATAATATGGAAGGGGTGGTGGGTAGAACTAGTTGATGTTCTGGAGAGGCTGGCCCATCTAAGTTTCAGGACTTTTCTGGCCTAGGCTACATCTGGAGATTGTAGGTGTCTGGAAAGTAATCATGGTGCATGGAAGTTTTGTAGAATATCATATAAACTCCTAGGTGTTCTGTAAGGTTGGTAGGAATGGTTTTGGTTGGGGTTTAGGAAACCTTAATAAGTAGCATGCCTATCTGAAGCATGTATAAGAATAGCCTCCAGAGTAGCCTCTTGGTTCTATTTGAACTCTCTCAGCCACTGATACTTTATTTATTACAATTATTTTCCCCCTTTTGTTCAGTAAGGTATTGTCCATCCCATGGTGCCAAGGCCAGGCTCATCCCTGGATGTCATGTCACACATGGGGGGGGAGGACAATGATTTCACTTACAGAGTTGGGTTTAGAGAAAGAGAGGCCACATCTGAGCAACAAAAGAAGTCTTCTGGCAGTACTCTTAGGCATACCTATAGATAGGCTAAGCATCTCTGCTACCTAAATAAGCTTCACATGAGCAAGCCTCAATACCAAGAGCTTGGTCTATTGACCTGGGAGTTCCTATGTTTGAGACAGTATCAGGGGTTTCCTTGGTGGTAAAGTTTAATAGTTCCATATTATTTCTCCCACCATCAAGGGATTTTGCCAATACTTTTAAAATTATCTGTTCAACATCCTCTGCGATGTATCTGGGCTTTACATTAAGTTATAAAGAATTTCAAGCCTCATTCCCATTCTGGTCTCCCTATGTTTCATTTGTTAAACGATCTATCCAGACAGGTTGAGTTAGATTATGTGCTATAGAAAATTTAGGTTCTGGAAAAATAAGCCTCTCTTCACCTACATAGAGTAGATGAAGTTCTAAAATACTGAGAACGTCTTCCTTACCCCTGTATTCTGATTTACCTTAGTCCTTACCTGATAATCTTTGTTCTTATCTATAACTGAAACCTGGTCATTTTTTCAATTTCTTTAGTAGTTCTTGTATTTAGCAATGCTGACCTACAGAACTGAAGAACTCCTACTCTGAGTCTTAGGTGTCACCCTGAAACCCAAAGTTTCAGGGAGATATCAGGTTATATATATATAGCACAGCCCTTCAAAATCTAGAAAAATTTCAACTCTCAACTAACTGTGACTGCTATAAGAGCTTACAATGTAGGCCCCATTCTTCTTATAAGTATTTTCTAAATGAGACCATACAATATTTGCTCTTTTGTTTCTGGCATACTTTAGATTCATAATGCCCCACAGGTTCATTCGCAATGCTGCATGCCTCACAACTTCATGACTTTCTGTAGTCGCACAGTATTCAGTCATATATGTATACCACAGTTCACATTCTACTTCTCAGTCAGTGTATCCTTCAGCCACCTCCATCCTTTGGTCAACATGTATAATGTCCAAAGTCAACAGTCCATCAACACTCTCAATTTTAGACAATTTCATTGCTCCCAAGAGAATAATAACTGATAAACACACTCTCACCAAATAGAAAATCCAAACTTGCCCTTAACTCTTTGTCACCTCCCCCCTCTATTATTTATCCCTGGTATTGCTGTGGTGCTTTTTGATGCCTTCCTCTTAAACATAGTCCATAGCATGCAATAGTAGTTTTCCCCATATACCCTGATATTATAAACTCTATGTACAAGATCCATACCTTTGCAGCAGTTCCTGCAAGAACTTATTTATATTTATAGTTTTAATCAGTGGGATACATGGCTCTATAAACCACTTTCCATTATGTTAACCTTCAGTATGGCCATATTATTTATAGAACTACTAATTAACTGTCTTCACTTCTGTCCATTCCCTTGCATTTAAGTTCAATATCATTAGTTAACCGTTCAGTCAACTCTAGCTCCTGTGTATCTCTAGGTCCCCTATATTCTGCATTATTAATAATAAATTGTATAATTTGTTATTCTGTATTATACCTAAAATATATAATTCTGTATTAATAATAAAATAAACTCTGAGTTTATTTTTACCATGGTCATAAAAGCAGAATCATACAGTATCTATTCTTTTGTGTCTGGCTTATTTCACTCAGTATTATGTCCTCAAGATTTATTCATCTTGTCATGTGCTTCAGTACATCATTTTGCCTTATTGCTGCATAATATTCCTTCGTATGTATATACCACATTTTGTTTATCCACTTATCTGTGGGCACTTGGATTGTTTCCATCTCTAGGTGATTATAAATAATGCTGCTATAAACATCAGTGTGCAAATTTCTGTTTGTGGCACTGCTTTCAGCTCTTTCAGGTATATAGTGAGTAGTGGTATTGCCAGGTCATAGGGCAACTCAATATTTAGTTGAATCAGTATTTAATTTTATAAAATCAATATTCTTTCAATATTTAATATTTTGAATTATTTTCAAATCAATCAATGTTTAATTTTATAAAGAAACATCAGACTGTCTTCCATAGCGGTTGTACCATTATACATTTCTACCAGCAATGCATAAGTGTTCCAATTTCCCCACATCCACTCCAACATTTGTAGTTTCCTGTTTGTTTAATAGCAGCCATTCTTATAGGTGTAAAGTGTATGCCATTGTAGTCTTGATCCTTTGTAGCTAATGAATATTCATATCTTTAGCCTATTTTAAAATTGGGTTATTTGTTCTTTTGTTGTTGAGTTGCATGATTTCTTTATGTATACAGGATATCAAGCCTTTATCTAAATATCCTAAAAAGAAGGATGAAGTGAGCCAAATAGGCTGAAGATAATAAGAATAGGCATTTTTCTGAAGGGCAAATACAGATGGCTAAAAAGCACATGAAGAGATGCTCATTTTCATTGGCTACAAGGGAAATACAGATCAAGACTACAATGGCATACCACTTTACACCTATAAGAATGGCTAATAAAATTCCCCTGTGAAGCCATTTGGCCCTAGGCTTTTCTTTGTAGGAAGATTTTTGATTACTGAATCTCTTTACTTGTGATTGATTTGTTGAGATTTTTTATTTCTTCTTGAGTCACAGTAGCTTGTTTGTGTGTTTCTAGGAATTTATTTCATCTAAGTTGTCTAGTTTGTTGGTGTAGTTGTTTATTGTTTCCCCTTAGGGTTTTTTAAAAATTATTCTTCAGGGTCTATGGTAATGACAACCCTCTCATTTCTGATTTTATTTGTATCCTCTCTCTTTTTTTCTCTGTCAGTCTAGCTAGGGGTCCATAGATTTTATTGATTTTTCTCAAAGAACCAACTTTAGGTTTTATTGATTCTTTCTATTGTTCTTTTGTTCTCCAATTTATTTAATTCAGCTTTAATCTTTGTTATTTCTCTTCTATTTGATTTGGGTTTAGTTTGCTGTTCTTTCTCTAGTTCTTCCAGGTGAGTAGTTAAGTTCTTGATTTTTGCTGTTTCTTCTTTTTTAATATAGGTATTTAGGGCAATAAATTTCCCTCTCAGCACACTTTTGCTGCATCCTGTAAGTTCTGATATGTTGTATTCTTATTTTCATTCTTCTCCAGATAGTTATCTATTTCTCTAGAAATGTCTTCTTTGACCCACTGGTTGTTTGTGAATGTGTTATTTAATCTCCATATATTTGTGAAAATTCTGGTTCTTTGGTGGTTATTGATTTCCAACTTCATTCCACTGTGATCAGAGAAAGCACTTTGAATGATTTCAATCTTTTAAAATCTATAAAGACCTGTTTTTCACCCCAACATATGATCTATCCTAGAGAATGTTCTATATGCACTAGAAAAGATATATTTCTTGGTGTTTTGGGATGTGTATTAGTTTGGGTTCTCTAGAGAAACAGAATCAACAGGGAACACTTGCAAATATAAAATTTATAAAAGTGTCTCACGTGACCGTGGGAATGCAGTGTCCAAAATCCACAGGGCAGGCTGTGAAGCCGACAATTCTGATAGAGGGTCTGGATGAACTCCACAGGAGAGGCTCACCAGCCAAAGCAGGAAGAACCTGTGTCTTCTGAATCCTCCTTAAAAGGCTTCCAGTGATCAGATTAAGCATTACTCATTGCAGAAACTCTCCCCTTTGGCTGATTACAAATGGAATCAGCTGTGGATGCAGCTGACATGATCATGATTTAATTCTATGGAATGTCCTCATCGCAAGAGACAGGCCAGCACTTGCCCAACCAGACAAACAGGTACCACCACTTGGCCAAGTTGACAGATGAACCTGACCATGACAGGATGTAACAATCTACTTATGTCTGTTAGGTCTGATTCATTTATCAAATTGTTTAAGCTATTTCCTTGCTGATTCTCTGCCTGGTTGTTCTATCCATAGAGAAGAGTAGTATATTGAAGTCTTCCAATATTGTTGAAACACCTCTCACTCCCTTCAATTTTGCCAATGTTTGCCTCATGTACTTTGGAGCTCCTTAATTGGGAGCATAAACATTATTTCTTCTTGGTGAATTGTCCCTCTTATTAATAGGTAGTGTCCTTCTTTATCTCTTAGGAAGTCTTTACATTTAAAGTCTATTTTGTCTGATATTAGTATAGCTACTCCTACTTTCTTTTGGTTACAGCTTGCATGGAACATCATTTTACATCCTTTCACTTTCAATCTATTTGTATCCTTGGGTATAAGATAAGTCTTTTGTAAATAACATTTAGCTGAATCATATATCTTAATTCATTCTGCCAATCTGTATCTTTTAATTGGTGACTTCAATTAACATCCAAAATTATTACTGTAAAGGCATTTCTTGAATCTACCATCTTGTCCTGTGAATTTTGTTTGTCAGATCTACAAATTCCTTTCCCTTTTTCTATTTCTGCCTTTAAATTACCCCTACTGGTACACTTCAATTCTGTGACCTCCTGTAGACATTCCTTTCCTGACTTTTTTTTTCCAACTGCAGTACTTCCTTTAGTATTTCTTATAGGGCCAGTCTCTTGTTGACAAAGTCTCTCAGCCCTTGTTTGTCTGTGAAAATTGTAAAGTCTCCTTCACTTTTACAGGACAATTTGGCTAGGTACAGAATTCTTGGCTGGAAGCCTTTCTCTTTCAAGATATTAAAAGTATCATACCACTGCCTTCTCACCTCCATGGTGCCTGTTGAGTTGTACGAACTCAATTTTATGTGGTTTTCTTTGTATGTAGTAGATTACTTTTCTCTTACTGCTTTCAGGATTTTCTCCTTCTCTTCAACATTCAACAGACTGATGTGTCTTGGAGTCGGTTAATTTGAATTTTTTCTATTTGGAGTTTGTTGGGTTTCTTTGATTTGTATATTTATGTCTTTTGTAAGGGTTGGGAAGTTTTCCCCTATTATCTTCTCAACTATCTTCCTAGCCATTTTCTCTTCTTTTCTCCTCCTGGGAGATCAGTGATCTTATATTTGAGTACTTCATTTTGTTCACCAGTTCCCTGAGAGCCAATTCAAAATTTTCGCCACGTGAGCAGGGTGGGAGTTGGGGCATGGCTTTGCATGTGCACTGGGCAAGAAGGGAGGGGCTGGGGCAGGGGTGCATGCATGCAACAGGGCATGGTGCAGGTGTGGTGGGTAGTGGATGTATGTATGTGCATGCGCAGAGCTTGGGTGAGGTCCAGGGCAGGGCAAGGTCAGGGGTTGTGGAACAGATGTGCAGAAGAATGCTTGCAGGTGGCAGGACCAGGGTGGGAGTGCTTTGGGCACTGGAGGGTGGGGCTTGGATGTGGGTGGTGCAAGGGGTGGTTGTGGGTTGTGTGGGTATAGCAGTGCATGTGGGTGTGGCACATTCTAGGAACATGTCTTGGCTTAGTTCCTAGTCCCTGTCCCTCTATCCCCTGACCCCCTGTCCCCTTGACTGTGCCCTTCTAAGGGCTCCATGACTCTATTTGGAAAGGGGCACTTTAGGGTCTTTGCACTAGCTGGATGGTTTTTGGTTCTTTGCTTCTCAATTCCTCAACTTTTACCACCAGGTCTTCCCTATGTGATATAGAAGACTATCAGATCATTAGCACCCTGGAATTGCTGACCTGTCATTTTCCTCCTTGGAAAAGGGTGAGCTCAACCTATCCTATTCCACCATCTTCCAGGATCTCCCTTTGAGCTCTGTTATCCTTTTTCTAGACAAGCTTAGCCCTTGGCCCTAGGTAAAGGCCAGGACCCTGTGCTTTTGAGAGATTCATCACATCCAGGGACTGGACTGAGCTGGGTTGGCAGTATCTTCTAGGTGTGCTGCCCATACATTTATGTGAGCCCTTGACCCTATTTCTCCCCTTTGGGATACTTTCAGATTCTCTGCCCTGCAAGGATGGGTTTGACCAGATGGTCAGAAAAGTTCTGGGTTTTATTCCTATGGGATCATTCCAGGGTCTTATGAATTGGTCCTGGTTCTTGAAGGACAGCCTGGCAAGCAGATTGTTCTTGCTGCCTGGTTCAGTATTTCTTTCTTAGAATTGCATGATATTGAGCCACTAGAATATTTCTCATTGTTAAATAACCATGAATAAAACATATTTATTAAAATTGCTTATATATTCAGGGCCTTCCCCCAGAAATATTTGTCTGGGCTTAGTATATCCTAGGGCAGCTCTGGCTGGGTAAAAAGAATAAAGTGGAATTTATTGTTGGTGGTAAATCCCCTGACTTCTGGCTGCATCCTTGAGGCTGAAGTCTGTTGTATGAAAGTCCCAGGATAAATTTAACCTGGGAGGGCAAACCTAAAACAAGCTAAGACTGCAGGATTGCTAGGATGGGAGAGTAAGGATAGGTCATTGAGAAAAGCAAAATCATAACCAGGAAGATAGCATCTTATTTCAAGTCTGCTTGTTGAAGAAGAGCTGGAAATAGAAGAACTAGTGACAAAGTTGGTGATCGGGAGAATTGAAGCCAGTTGGGGCAAAATGTGATGACTGTTCATTTGCATAGTTCCAAACTGAGACCATTAATGTCTAGTGTGCTCTAGGGAAACCATTTTATGTAGCATCTGGCTAGTGATAAGGGGACACAGTGGTACTTTAGAGGAACCATTAGCAGCTCCACCTGGGAATTGAGACTGTGCACTCCTTAAAGGCAGAGACTGACTCT
This sequence comes from Myrmecophaga tridactyla, assembly GCA_004026745.1. NCBI lineage: Eukaryota > Metazoa > Chordata > Mammalia > Pilosa > Myrmecophagidae > Myrmecophaga > Myrmecophaga tridactyla. Next base: position 28,927 of record PVIY010022496.1, read on the forward strand.
AATATATCCTTGAAACCACAGAGTCTAGTTTATTGTCTTCAATATAACCAGAGCTCAATAAATGCTTCTACTTCTTCTTCTTCTCTTTTTATTTATTTATTTATTTTTGCACGGACAGGCACCAGGAATCAAACTCAGGTCTCTGGCATGGCAGGAGAGAGCTCTGCCTGCTGAGCCACCATGGCCCATCCAAAAAATGCTTCTTGCATGAATGAATAAAAACACTCAACAGAGAGAATAAGGTCTCATTCTGAGAACTGGAAAATCTCAGAAGCCAGATCTACCAAAGATGGCTCAAATTTCCATAAGAATATTTTCTTCCCCTAAAGCTGCATATAACTATAACCCAGTGTAGTCAAATTGGTGTCTGGGGTCAAAGGAAGAAAGACGAGCACAAGAGGATAGTGTCCTTCTACAGGAAAGTGAGGCTAGGGTTTTGTTTTTCTTGAGACCACCCATTTCCATAAGAAAAAAGCAGCTTTGAATTTGGAGGCTGATTGGGTGGTGAATGTTCTATGTTACTGTTAATGGGACCACAATTTTTCTTGGCTCAAGACACAAGGGTTAACAATTTTTCATTATGGTTTTTCTTATGTTTTTCCTAGACAGTGAGAAGATCTTTTCATGTCCATAATTTTCCCTGAAATTCCTCTGTTTTCCTGATTCTGTTGAAACATCTAGTCCTACATCTCCTTGTCCCTGAAGGGGGAATAAACTTGCTCTTTGCAGAGCTTTCAATTGGCTAACCCTATAGATGTGGCAAAAGAGACCTAACTTTGGATTCTACTGCTCTCTGGTCTGTTGTCATTTTGAGTTGTGCTGAGTATTTTTTACCTATAGGGTGGAAGTAGAAAGAAGACTGCTTATATGTTCTGATGATTTTTATAAAAGAAAGAACCTAAGAAAAAGGAAAACCAAAAAGTAAATTGGCATGCATCCTAATTCCCCCTTCCAATTTATCCCTTTACTGGAGGTAATTATGAGTTAGTATTGCTGGTCATGCCTTTATAGTGATTCATTTCATCAACTAGTTAGTATAATACCTCTCTGTAAAACTTCTTTGAGGGCATATGTTTTTCCTAAAGTTTCTTTGCTTAGCATGTAAGGAACATGCCTACCTCTGTAGTCCTTTTTCTTCCACCAACTCTTTCTTAGTCTAGCTACATCCATTCAACTTATTTCAAAACACAATATAGGGGTAGGAGCTATTGCTTAACAGGTGTAGACTTTCTGTTCAAGGTCACTAAAAATCTTGGTGTAATGGATGGTATGGATGGTGACATAATATTATGAATGTAACATCATTTAAGTAGACTTAAAAGGGTCTAAAATGGGAAATGTTGTTATATATGTTATAATAAAAACAAAACAAGAGAAAGAAGATTTTCTTATGTATGAAATGTAACCATTATTTGAGTGTGATTTCATACCATAATGCACTTCATATGAGGCAGACATCAGTAACCATTTTACTTTTATACAGGTAATGATGTAATTTCAGCCATTTACTGAAAAATATTTCCCTTTGGGATGTATTTCATAGGTAATTGAAGGTATGTGTAGTAAAACTTCAGGTAAAAGTCCCCATACTCTTTCACACCACTCAAAGCAGACCAGCCACTATTAATATTGGGATTCAAGGGGGTAGCCCTTCTCTCCATCCACTTTCTTTATTAGCATCCAGACAAGGCCATTCATTCATTCACATGTGCTACTTCCCCTGCATCCTTATTCAGCATTCTCCGATACTAAATTCTCTCCAGGCTTTCTTTATGGATATACAGGGCATGCCAAAAATTCACAGACCTCTATAAATATAAATATTCTGTGAGTCTATAAATATATATAAATCTATAAATATTACAAGAAATAAAATGTTAGGAAGTACCAGAGGAAAGTACAGTGCTCATGTGGATTAACCTGGTCTTATGATTTTTGAATACTAAGATTGACATGCATTAAATCCATTGCATAACTGACAGTCCATCTAGAATCCTCGCTCAGACTCTAGTCAATATTTGAAGATGGGCCTGAGTCCTGAAGTTCTGCATGTATATGTGTTTAGAATGAGGGTAATTTGGCCATGTTCTTTGTCACTCATAAATTATGCAAACATATGAATAACTATGTTGTTTTATTAATGCTATCATAAAATATGATTAATAAAATAAATATGTTTGCCCTTATCTATAATGTAAGTTTGATCTCAAAAGAAGAGTGTGCTGGATTATTCTAAACTGGAATAGACTTGAATTTCAAGATTTTGATTCCATTTTGAAACCGTGTATTATATTACTTATTTTCTAATAGTTAATTCAAACTAAAAACATATATGAACAGGCTTCTTTTTAATAATTTACTTTAATATATTACTAAGGTAATATATTACTAAGGTAAAGAAATTATCTTTTTTTGTATCACAATTATTTTGTTTTGTATTGCTCTTTTTATATGGAATGAATATTGAATTCTCTCTTTCTCTCTTTCTTGTTTTTTACCTCTCAAAATTTCTTCAGTTTAGCCCAAATTGCTTTTTTTAAACTTTTAAAATTATATAACATAACATATATACAAAGCAAAGAAAGAAAAAGGCAATAGTTTTCACAGCACTCTTCAACAAGTAGTTACAGGACAGATCCAGAGTTTGTCATGGATTACCATATGATCTTCTCAGATTTTTCCTTCTAGCTGCTGCAGAATATAGGAGGCTAGAATGGATAAATGTTGTTTTATCATCACAATTGACTTTCTTTTTCTTTTTTGTGAAAAATAACATATATACAAAAAGCAATCCATTTCAAAGCGCAGCACCACAGTTAGTATAGAACATATTACAGAGTTTGGCATGGGTTACAATCCCACAATTTTAGGTTTTTACTTCTAGCTGCACTAAGATATTGGAGACTAAAAGAGATATCAATTTAATGATTAAGCAATCACATTCATCTGTTAAATCCTACCTTCACTGTATAACTCTATCATCACCTTTAATCTTTCTATCCCTTTCTTTAGGTCATTCTAACTCTTTCCTGTTAGAAGGGTCTAAAATAATATGGGGTAGGGAGATGGAACTATCTGGTGTTCTGGAGAAGCCAGGCCCTCTAGGTTTCAGGACTTATCTGGTCCAGGGAACCATCTGGAGTTTGTAGATTTTTTGAAAGTTACATTAGCGCATGGAACCCTTGTGGAATCTCATATACTGGCCTAGGTGTTCTTGAGGATTGGCTGGAATGGTCCTGGTTGGGGTTTGGCAAGTTATGATAGGTAGCAATGTCTAACTGAACCTTGAATAAGAGCAACCTCCAGGGTACCCTCTTGACTCTATTTGAACTCTCTCTGCCAAATGGAATTTTGATTCCATTTTGAAATAACATGATACTTTATTAGTTACAGTTCTTTTTGCCCTTTTGGTCAGAATGGAATTGTTGATTCCGTGATGCCAGGGCTGGACTCATCCCTGGGAGTCATCTCCCATGCCACCAGGGAGACTTTCACACATGGATATCATGTCTCATGTAGGGAGGAGGGCAATGATTTCACCCAGAGTTGGGTTTAGAGAGAGTGAGGCCACATCTAGTCACAAAAGAGGCGTTCCAGAAGTAACTCTTAGGTATACCTATAGGTAGGCTAAGCTTCTTCACTACCTACATCAGTTTCACAAGAGTAAGACTCAAGATCAAAGGCTTGGACTATTGATTTGGGTGTCCCTAGAGTTTTGCACAGTATCAGGGATTCTCTGATGGTAAAGTTAAATAGTACCATATTTTTTCTCCCATCCCTCAAGGGACTTTGCCAATACTTTTTGATTATCTGCTTAACATACTCTAGGATGTATCCATGCATTACATTAAGCCATACAGGATTAAAAGACCACTTTCTTATTCTGGGCTCCCTGTGTTTCAGTTGTTCAAATAAGCTATACAAATAGGTTGAGTTAGATTATGTGCCACAGAAAATTAGGTTCCAGGCCAAGTCAACCTTTCTTCCTTTGGTGTCAAAGAGTATGTATGGTTCTAAAATATAGACAATGACTTCTCTACCCCTGTGTTCTGAATTACTTTAACCCCAACCTGATTGACTTCATTCTTATTACTAAATATCAGTTTATATATATATAAAACAGCCTCTCAAAATCCATAAATAATAATTACCACTCCAGACTAAATGTATCTGCTACAAGAACTTACAATCTAGGTCCCTGTTTTCTTATAAGCATTTTCTAAAGGAGACCATACCATAATTGTTCCTTGGTTTCTGGCTTATTTTGCCTTACCAAATGCCCCACATGTTCATTCACATCGTTGCATGCCTCATGACTTAGTTCCTTTTTGTAGCATCCCAACATTCGATCATATGTATATACCATCATTTGCCAATCTACTTTTCAGTCAGTGTATCCTTCAGCCACCTGCATTCCTCAGGTATCATGTATAATGCCCAAAGTCCACAGTCCATCAACACTGTCAATTTTAGATAATTTCATTGTTCCCAATAGAAAGAAAGCAAATAAACACACCCTCACCAAATAGGAAATCTAAATCTCCCCTTAACTCTTGTCCCTCCCCCTATTATTTACCTATGCTGTTGCTGTGGTAATGCTGATATTTTCCTTTTAAACATAGCCATAGCTTGCAATAGCAGTTTTCCCCCTGTACCCTGGACTTAAACACTCTTTGTTCACAAATCACACCTTTGAAGTAGTTCTTGCAAGAGCTAATTTATATTTCTAGTGTTAATCAGTGGGACACATAGTTCTATACAACTCCTTTCAATCTTGTTCATCTTCAAAATGGTAATATTACTTATAAACCCACTAGAGAACCATCTTCACTTCTGTCTATTCCTTCACATCAGAGTATAGCCTCATTAATTAACTGTTCACCCATCTCTAGCTTCTATGTATCTCTAAGTCCCCTATGTTCTGTTTTATAAGCTTCTAATTTTACCTTTATCATGGTCATAAAGGAGAAATCATATAGTATCTATCCTTTTCTGTCTGGTTTATTTCAGTCAGCATTATATCCTCAAGGCTCATCTATTTTGTCATGTGCTTCAGGAAATCATTTCATCTTACTGCTGCATAATATTCCATCATATGTATATACACATTTTATTGATCCACTTGCCTTTTGATGGGCATTTGGTTTGTTTCCATCTTTTGGTGATTGTGAATAATGCTGCTATGAACATTGGTGTGCAAATGTCTGTTTGTGTCATTGCTTTCAGTTCTTCTGGGTCTGTACCAATTAGTGCTATTGCTGGGTCATAGGGCAGTTGGATATTTAGTTGCCTAAGAAATTGCCAAACTGTCTTTAACAGTGGCTGCACCATTATACATTCCCACCAGCAGTGCATAAGTATCCCAGTTTCTCCACATCCATGCCAACATTTATGATTTTGGGTTTATTTAATAGCAGCCATACTTATAGGTGTGAGGTGGTATCTCATTGTAGTCTTTATCTGCATTTCCCTTATAGCAATGAAAATGAACATCTCTTCATGTGCTTTTGAGCCATCTGTATTTGCTCTTCAGAAAATGCCTTTTCATATCTTTTGCCCATATTATAATTGGGCTGTTCGTTCTGTTGTTGATAAGTTGTATGATTTCTGTATGTGTATAGGATATCAAACCTTTGTCCAATATGTGATTTCAAAATATTTTCTCCCATTGAGTTGGCTGCCACTTCACGTTTTTGATAAAGTCTTTTGAGGTGCAGAAGCATTTGATTTTGAGGAGTTCTCATTTATCTATTTTTCCTTTTGTTGCTTGTGCTTTGGGTGTAAAGTTTAGGAAGCTACCTCCTATTACTAGGTCTTGAAGATGTTTCCCTACATTTTCTTCTAGAATCTTTACAGTTCTTGTTCTTATATTTAGGTGTTTGATCCACTTTGACTTAATTTTTGTGTAGGGTGTAAAATAGGGGTCTTCTTTCATTCTTTTGGCTATTGCTATCCAATTCTCCCATGCCCATTTATTGAAAAGACTATTTTGTCCCAGTTCAGTGGATTTGAGGGCCTTGTCAAAAATCAGTTGACCATAGATTTGTTGGTCTATTTTTGCACTCTCAATTCAATTCCATTGGTCAATACTTCCATCTTTGTGCCAGTACCATGCTGTTTTGACCACTGTGGCTTCACAATAGTTTTAAAGTCAGGAAGTGTTAATCCTCTCCCCTTTGTTCTTCTCTTTTAGGATGCTGTTAGCTTTTTGGGGTCACTTTCCCTTCCAGGTGAATTTGGTACTATCTTTTCCAAGTCTTCAAAGTAGGTTGTTGGAATTTGGATCGGTACAGCATTGAATCTGTAGATCAATTTGGGTAGAATTGACATCTTAACTATATTTAGCTTTACAATCCCTGAGCAGGGAATGTATTTCAACTTAATTAGAACTTCTTTAATTTCCTTTAGCAATATTATGCAGTTTCTGTGTACAAGTCCTTTATGTCCCTAGTTAAGTTCATTCCTAAACACTTGATTCTTTTAGTTGCTATTTTGAATGGATTTTTTCCTTACCTGATTCCTCAGTTAGGTCACTTTTGTGTATAGAAATATTACTGATTTTTGCACATTAATTTTGTAGCCTGATACCTTGCTGAATTTGTTTATTAGCTCAAGTAACTTTGCTGTAGATTTCTCAGGATCTTCCTAGTATAGTATCATGTCATCTGCAAATAATGAAAGTTTAATTCTTCCTTTCCAATCTGGATGGCTTTTATTTCTTTGTCCTGCCTGATTGCTCTAGCTAGAAATTCTAGCACAATGTTGAATAATAGTGGTGACAATGGGCATCCTTGTCTCATTCCTGATCTTAGGGAAAAAGCTTTCAGTTTCTCTCCATTGAGTACAATACAGGCTATCAGTTTTTCACATATCCCCTTTATCATATTGAGGAAGTTAGCTTTGATTCCTATCTTTGGGAGTTTTTTTTTTTTTAATCAGAAGAGGATGTTGAATTGTCAAATACTTTTCCAGCATCATTCGAAATGATTATGTGATTTTCCCCTTTCAGTTTGTTAATGTGCTGTATTACATTAATTGATTTTGTTGTGTTGAACCATCCTTGCATTCTTAGTATAAACCCCCCACTTGGTCATGGTGTATAATTCTTTTAATGTGTTGTTGGATTCAATTTGCTAATATTTTGTTGAGAATTTTTGCATCTATGTTCATTAAGGAGAATGACATGTAGTTTTCCTTTCTTTTAGCTTCTTTACCCAGTTTTGGTATTAAAAAGATAATAGCTTCATGAAATGACTTAGGTAGAGTTCCTTTTTCCTCAAGTTTTTGGAAGAGTTTGAGCAGGATTGGTGTTCATTCTTTTTTGACTGTTTGATAAAATTCCACTGTGAAATCATCTAGCCCTGGACTTTTCTTTGTAGGAGGATTTTTGATAACTGATTGAATCTCTTTACTTGTGATTGGTTTGTTGAGATCTTCTATTTCTTCTTGAGTTAGGGTAGCTTGTTTGTGTGCTTCCAGGAATTTGTCCATTTTAGGTAAATTGTCTTGTTTGTTGGCATATAGTTGTTTATAGTATCTGCTTATGAGTTCTTTTATTTCTTCAGGGTCTGTGGTAATGCACCCCTTCTCATTTCTGATTTTGTTGATTTGCATCCTTTCTTTTTCTTTGTCAGTCTTGCTAGTACCCATCAATTTTATTGATTTCCTCAAAGAACCAACTTCCTTTTATTTTTTTTATGGGCATGTTCTGGGAATTGAACCCAGGTCTCCAACATGGCAGGCGAGAAATCTGACACTGAGCCACCATTGCACTGCCCCCAACTTTGAGTTTTATTGATTCTTTTTATTGTTCTTTTGTTCTCCCATTCATTCAACTCTGCTTTACTCTTTGTTATTTCTCTTTTTCTATTTGCTTTTGGGTAGGTTTGCTGTTATTTCTCAAGTTTCTCTATTTGAGTAGTTAAGTCCGTGATTTTTGCTCTTTGTTGTTTTTTAATACAGAGATTTAGGGCAATAAATTTCCCTCTCAGCACAGCCTTTGCCACATCCCATACCCTGGCTTTTCCAGGGTACATAAACCCTTTCAAACCAGCACAGACACTATATTTAGATACTCTTTTATATACTGATTTTACTGATGAGCAAATTGAGATCTAGAGAAGTCCAGATCAAATTACAGTGAACAAAACTGATATTGTTTTGATTTAAAATATATGGATATATATACACCTGTATTAGTTAGGGTTCTCTACAGAAACAGAATCAACAGGGAACACTTACAAATGTAAAATTTATAAAAGTATCTCACATGACCACAGGAACACAGAGTCCAAAATCTGCAGGGCAGACTGTAAAGCTGACGATTCCAATGGGAGTGTCTGGACGAACTCCACAGGAGAGGCTCACCAACCGAAACAGGAAGAGCCTGCCTCTTCTGAATCCTCCTTAAAAGGCTTCTAGTGATCAGATTAAGCATTACTCATTGCAGAAGACACTCCTCTTTGGCCAATTACAAATGGAATCAGCTGTGGATGCAGCTGACCTGATCATGATTTAATTCTATGAAATGTCCTCATTGCAAGAGACAGGCCAACACTTGCCCAACCAGACAAACAGGTACCACCACTTGGCCAAGTTGACACATTGACCTGACCATGACAGTCCACCCCTTGTCAACTTGGCAGCTATACATACCACCTTAAACCATACCTAATTTCTAAATAAAAAACAATAAAACACATTTTTTCTTTCACCTAACAATACTCAACTGTTCTGCATGTAACTGGAAACACATTAAATCTTTCCAGAGTAGGGTGCAAATCCTTGGGTAATATTCATTCTCAAACTTGATATCTTACAACTTAAATAGTATAACATGAACAAAGCAGCATTACAGTCTTTGTTTCTGTAACTGATCACATGGTTGAAGTTCATATTTATCACTACCTTCTTCCACTACCCATTTCATGTTCCCTTTACCCTCAGCAAGCACTTCAGCTGGCCATGATTCTTTGCATTTTGGGGTGACCCAAACCTTCATTCTTGAAGTTTCACAGCCACTGGTAGGCCTTCCTGGGTTGGGTTGTTGCAGTTTTCCATTGATTTTAATCACAGGGCATGGTAGTACTAAAAGATACCCTAGGGGGTCTCCTATATTCCAAGAAAACACTTCTTTACCTCCATTATGTAGTTGCAGTCCTACTTCCCCATGATAGTCAGGGTCAGTCACCCCAGACAATAATGTAATTCCTTTCTTGGCTTGTTGATCCAGTGGCATAAGTAGCCCAAAGTGACCAGGTGGCAGTCTAAACTTCCAGTTCAGTGGAATCATTGTTGTTTCTCCTGGTGGAAGCACACCCCCTTTTGAAACTAAAACCTGTAGACCAGCAGAACTCAGGGTAGCAGGGACAGGAAGCAAAAATTTTCCTATTGGATCACTGGGGGTAACAGTAAGTGGTACCACTCCCATTTCCACCCCTTGGTTCCTGGACCCATGTATCCTGGCTATGGGAGAAACAGCACCATACAGTGGACGCTGATTCAGAGCATATACAGCTTCCTGGAGAACATTACCCCAGCCCTTCAAGGTATTGCCACCTAGTTGGCACCATAATTGAGTTTTAAAAAGGCCATTCCATCATTCTATCAATCCAGCTGCTTCTGGATGATGGGGAACATGGTAAGACCAGAGAATTCCATGAGCATGTACCCATTCCAGCACTTCATTTGCTGTGAAATGTGTTCCCTGATCAGAAGCAATGCTGTGTGCAATATCATGATGATGGATAAGGCATTCTGTAAGCCCAAAGATGGTAGTTTTGGCAGAAGCATTGCATGCAGGAAAAGCAAACCCATATCCAGAGTATGCGTCTATTCCAGTTAGAACAAATTGCTGCCCTTTCCATTTAGGGAGTGATCCAATGTAATCAACCTGCCACCATGTAGCTGGTTGGTCACCTTGGGGAATGGTGCCATATCAGGAGCTAAGTGTGGGTCTCTGCTGCTGGCAGACTGGGCACTCAGCAGTGGCTGTAGCCAAGTCAGCCTAGGCGAGTGGAAGTCCATGTTGCTGAGCCCATGCATAACCTCCATCCCTACTACCATGACCACTTTGTTCATGAGCCCATTGGGCAATGACAGGAGTTGCTGGGGAAAGAGGCTGACTGGTATCCACAGAACAGGTCATCTTATCCACTTGATTATTAAAACCTTCCTCTGCTGAAGTCACCCTCTTCTGTACATTCACGTGGGACACAAATATGTTCATGTTTTTAGTCCACTCAGAAAGATCTATTCACATATTCTTCCCCAGACCTCTTTGTCACCAATTTTCCAATTATGGTCTTTCCAAGTCCCCGGCCATCCAGCCAAGCCATTAGCAACAGGCCATGAGTCAGTATACAAATGTACCTCTGGCCAGTTTTCCTTCCAAGCAAAATGAACAACCAGGTGCGCTGCTCAAAGTTCTGCCCACTGGGAGGATTTCCCCTCATGACTGTCCTCCAAGGACACCCCAGAAAGGGGTTGTAGTGCTACAGCTGTCCACCTTCGGGTGGTACCTCCATATCATGCTGAACCATCTGTAAACCAGGCCCGAGTTTTCTCTTCCTCAGTCAATTCACTGTAAGGAATGCCCCAAGAGGCCACAGCTCTGGTCTGGGAAAGAGAAGGTAATGTGGCAAGAGTGGAGACCATGTGCATTTGGGCCACTTCTTCATGTAACTTACTTGTGCCTTCAGGACCTGCTCTGGCCCTATTTCATATATACCATTTGCATTTTACAATAGAGTGCAGCTGCACACACCCAACTTTATGGCTTGGTGGGTCAGACAACACCCAGCTCATAATAGGCAACTTAGGTCTCATGGTAACTTGGTGGCCCATGGTTAAGCGTTCAGTCTCTACTAAGGCCCAGTAGCAGGCCAAAAGCTATTTCTCAAAAGGAGAGTAGTTATCTGCATCAGATGGTAAAACTTTGCTTCAAAATCCTAAGGGTCTGCATTGTGATTCTCCTATAGGGGCCTGCCAAAGGTTCCAGACAGCATCTCTATTTGCCCCTGACACTTCCAGCACCATTGGATCTGCTGGATCATACAGCCCAAGTGGCAGAGCAGCTTGTACAGCTGACTGAACCTGTCACTGAGCCTCCTCTTGTTCAGGTCCCCACTCAATATTAGCAGCTTTTCTGGTCACTTGATAAATGGACCAGAGTACCACACCCAACTGAGGATTATGTTGTCACCAAAATCCAAAGAGACCAACAAGGCTTTGTGCCTCTTTTTTGGTCATAGAAGGGATCTCTCGACATTCCCCACACCACTGGACACCTAGAAATTTCACTGAGGTGGAAGGCCCCTGTATTTTTGTTGGATTTATCTCCCGTCCTCTGACATGCAAATGCCTTACCAGTAAGTCTAGAGTAGTTGCTACTTCTTGCTCACTAGGTCCAATCAACATGATATCATCAATATAATGGACCAGTGTGATGTCTCGTGGGAGGGAGAAACGATCAAGGTCTCTGCGAACAAGATTATGACATAGGGCTGGAGAGTTGATATACCCCTGAGGTAAGACAGTAAAAGCATATTGCTGACCTTGCCAGCTGAAAGCAAACTATTTCTGGTGGTCCTTACTAATAGCTATTGAGAAAAAAGCATTTGCCAGATCAATAGCTGCATACCAGGTGTATTAGTTAGGGTTCTCTAGAGAAACAGAATCAACAGGGAACACTTGCAAATATAAAATTTATAAAAGTGTCTCACGTGACCGCAGGAACACAGAGTCCAAAATCCACAGGGCAGACTGAGAAGCTGACGACTCCGATGGAGGGTCTGGATGAACTCCACAGGAGAGGCTCACCAGCCGAAGCAGGAATGGGGCCTC